>APFE031541622.1:131878-192467 GCA_000404065.3 Pinus taeda | reverse complement strand
ATCGAATGATGGGTTCCATGGCTTCATGAATAGGCCTGATTTTTCCAAAAACCAAGGGCCGGAATCTAGAATACATTGTCTGCTTTCAGGATTTTCAAAATCTACTATAAAGAAACCTCTAGCACAGGGGTAGATATTAATTTCATCAGAAATGATAGGCTTCCATACCTCCAAGATCCAATTGTGGAGTGTTATCAGCTGCGGCCAAAAACCATTGAACCGACAAATTAGGGCACTTTTAGAGAACTTCAACGCTTCATTGAGTGAGTCCTGGACCACTTGGATAGTGGGAGCTGGGGCTTCACTCACAATATGGGCAGGAGATTGCCCTCCAGAGGTGGATGAGCCACCAGTTATTTTTGTGAAGCTCGAAGCCATATTTTACACAGATCTGCACCAGATCGAAAGCCAAACCGTAGATCTGAAGAGATCAGGATTTGCTAGATCTTGTCTAGAAGAGATCTGCGAGATCTGCGAGATTATAGATCTGAACCAGAAGAGATCTGCGAGACCTGCGAGACCAGAAGAGATCTGTGAGATCTGCGAGACCAGAGAGACCTGCAAGATCTGCGAGACCAGAAGAGACCTGCGAGATCTGCGAGATCTGCGAGACCAGAAGAGACCTTGTCGATCTGCGAGACCAGAAGAGGTCACAAGCTCCTTCCTGATCTATCCTGCAGAAGATAGATTAAAAGATGTAAAAGAGGAATACCAGCAGGGAAAATTTTAAGAACACCCCCTAAATTTATAAATATAATAAATGGGCGAATCTTCATGGTATATAGGAAAAATGGAAGGCGATTTTATCAATAATATAATATGTATATATAATTTTTTGGCAAATCTCTCACGAGTCATGGCGAATATTTTACTCAATTATAAAATCTTGTAAGATCTTAGTATTACCATGGGTTATCGTAAACCTGGAGCTTAAAAATTACTATTAGTAATTTATAAAGTTGATTTTTATGTTAACCAAGCTAAAATGTTTAACATACATTAAATTAGAACATCCATTTTTACTCTTGATCTAGCCCTGAGAGGGATCAAATATTTTTTCACTCTAGTTTGCATATCACGATATTTGATACCTCTCGGGGGTTAGTAGATCCAGAGTAAAGATGGATCTATGCTAGTTTAATTCCCCCATTTAAATAGGCTACATTCTAGGTGAATACCATGGGTCAATACCATGTGCCATTTTGGTGAATACCATGGTCAATACCATGTGCCATTTTTATTTTTATTAATACTAATATTAGGGTTAAAAATGTTTTTTTGCATGGTATTAATAACAATCTAGTCCATGGTATTTGTCCCATATTATTTTGCCCATAGGTTTTACCTAAATATAACGCATTTTTGAGTGTTCGTAAATATAACGTGACTTATGGAGTAAATATAAAAAAATATTTTATTTGTTTACTATACGTCTCATTTATTTGTATTTTTATTAATTTACCATACCTCTTACAAATATGGTATTTGGCCCATAGGATTAACTTAAATAAAACCTCTTTCTTGAGCCTACATAAATAGAACGAGGGTTATGGACTAAGGTTTTATTTACTTACCATACGTCTATTTTATTTATATTTTTATTGATTTACCATACTTTTTTTGAGTAAGTATAAAAGGACGTTTTATTTATTTACCATATCTCCACTTTACTTATATTTTTATTTGTTTACACCCTTGCATGTATATAAGGAGACTTATGGAGTAAATATAAAAAATGTTTTATTTATTTACCATACTTTTCATTTATTTATATTTTTATTAATTCACCATACCTCTTTTATAAATATGGTATTTGGCGCATAGGATTCACTTAAATAAAACCTATTCTTGAAAATGGGCGAATGGATTCACTTAAATAAAACCTATTCTTGAAAATGGGCGAATGGAAGGTTCTAACTCCTAATTTCAAGGGCTAAATTTACCTTTTTTACCCTCTCCTTTAATAAAAGGTGGGCTATTTGAGGTGATTTGTAAAAAAGTACTATGATGCAAAATATTCGCCCACTAAAAATTTAAAACCCCTTAATTTCGCCAAAGGGCGAACATTCGCCCCTAAAATTTTCTATGAATACCAGCTTTACGCTATATTGAGCGGCAAACGCCAGGATGTCTGCACAGGAAACCGTTTTCGGGCAGATGGCCTCCAGCTTCATTTTCGCTATGTCAATCACATCGAATGCTACGAGACTTGGATTGTTAGCAGGCACGTCTTTCTCCGCAACGATGCCGAGTTTGGGGTTGGATTCGATGAGAATGGAGGCGTCGCATCCCTGAATGTTTATAGATCTGAAGATCTGCGAGACCTGCGAGTCCAGAAGAGATCTGCGAGACATGAGAATGATCACCAAGGAACCGCAGACGATCACCGAAGAACCAAAGACGATCAGACGATCAGACGAAGACGATCCTCACCGATATGCGATACATATATATATATATATATAATATATATGATATGTATTTATCTTAATTTATATTACAAAGATCACTTTAATAAAATCATCTATTCCTGTTATCTATTTCTGTGTTCCAAATATAAATGTTTTTAACTGATAAAATTAATAATTGAAAAAGAAATACTGATTCACCCCCCCAGTATTTCCAACAATCGGTATTAAAGCAGACTTCTTCATATCAACCTAATAGCTTGAAGAAGGATTCTTAGTCATGAGAAATCAAGAAGTGTTAGGAAGACCTCCTCTGTTCGATGGCACAAATTTTGGTTTCTAGAAAAATAGAATGTCCTACTACCTAATGTCCCTTGGGCCTGAAGTTTGGCATTCAGTCTTAAATGAGTACATAGCTCCTTCCACTCTTCCAATAGATCAAGATGAGAGGAAATTCTACGTTGCAAATGCAAAAGCCTTAAACTCCATCACTAGTGGAATCATTGATTCTGAATTTACAAAAGTCATGAATTGTAACTCTGCCAAATATGTATGGGATAAGCTATTTAGCTTATACGATGGGGACTCCAAAGTCAACAAGGCAAAGCTTCAAACTCATAGAAGGCAATTTGAATGTATGATAATGGATGATGAAGAAGATATTGCATCATACTTTCTTCGAGTAGCTGAAGTGGTCAAATCTCTTAAAGGATTGGATGAAAACATTAAGGAAAGCACCATTTTTCAAAAGGTCTTAAGATCTCTCCCAGACAGATTTGACTCCAAAGTAAGTGCCATAGAAGAAGTGAATGATTTAGATACTCTCAATATGGATGAACTCCATGGAATCCTCATTGCCTATCAGATGAGAAAAGGTTTCCCAAGTTCCAAATATGCAGCATTCAAGGCCTCAAAATCAAAAAATAGGTAAAGAAAGGAATGTCAGTAGTGATGACTCTGATGTTGAATCTGAATTGGCACAATTTGTATGAAGACTAAAGAAAGGATCTAAGATAAAAGGTAAATACCCTCTTATTTGTTTCAAATGTGGAAAAATAGGTCATTATGCTGCAAAATATCCTCATAAGCATGATAGTGATGATGAAGAAAATTCTAAAAGGATGGTATACAAAAGGAAAGGGTTCAATAAGAAGAATTTCCTCTCTAAGCAAGATGAGTCTGATGAAGATGAATTTGTAGTCATCAAAAAGAAATCAACTAACCAGTTCCCTCACTGCAAAGGAGATAATGAAGAATCAAAGGAAGAAAATGATCATGTTGGAAGCCAAGAAGTATTATTCATGGCATTCACAAGTGATGATGACTCAGGGCTAGATGGAAATGTAGATGAATTGTTAATAAGTTCCATTGAAGAAAATGAGATACGAAATAAAATCATTTCTCTCAAGGTAGAAAATGACGAAATAAAAAAAGGGAAGATCTCTTGAAAAATAAGCTAAAAGAAAAAGAAGAAGCTTGCGAAAAATGTGAAGCTAAAATAGTATCTCTGAGGAAGGAATTGGAGAAAGTTAAAAAGGGTTGGAAAATCTCTCAAATACTTGGCAGTATCCTAAATAATCAAAAACCTCAACATGAAAAATCTGGAATAGGTTTTAAAGGATAATCATCAAGTGCTAAGAATAATGCGAAAATCTATGTTGACGTACTTTCCAGCAACCCAAAAGAAGAAAGATTATTTCATCAAAGGCTCATCCCAAATCAAAAGAATGAAGAGAGAGTAACTCCAAGGAAGAATGTTGATTCGAATCATGGATGTTACAATAGATACAAAACAGGATTTCATCAAAGGCCCATCTCAAATCCAAAGAATAAAGTGGGAGTAACTCCAATGAAGAATGTTGATTCAAATCATGGCTATGACAACAAGTATAAAACTATCTTTTTTGGTCATCAAGCTAGACATTGCATGGCTCGTAAGAATGACACATCAAAACTGAAGGATCAAATAAACAAACCACATGGACACAAAGGGCAAGGAGATATCAAAACCTACAATTCTTTTGATCCCTTAGCCAAATTTGATCTGATTTTCTCATTATGTAACAATATTGTACACAATGAACAAAATTTTCCACTCAAAAGAGGAAAAGCAAGAAGTGAGAATCCCAACATGGATAAATGTGGTCTAGCTCTATGTACTCAAAATGATGAAAATCATTGGTATGTGGATAGTGGGTGCTCCAGACACATGACAACAGACAAAAGGAAGTTTGTCTCATTGAAAATAAAGGAAGGAAATGTATCCTTTGGAAGTGAATCTACCAAAATTGTTGGAAAATGAACTATTACTCTTATTAATGGAAAAGGAAAAGCTCAAAATGCTTTGCTAGTAAATGGGCTCAAACACAACCTCCTGAGTGTTAGAGAAATCTGTGATCAAGGACATAATGTTGTCTTTAGCACTAAAGACTATGAAATAAGGCACTCTTCCTCAAGGGAACTTGTGGCGAAAGGGTTTAAAACACTAGACAACATCTACATTCTGAACAAGATTCAAGAAGACAAATGCTACTTAAGTGAAACAGATGAAAGTTGGTTGTGGCACAAGCAACTTGGACATACAAGCTTCGATAACTTGATCAATATTAGAAAGATTAAAGCGGTATGAGACATTCCAAAGTTATTCAAACCGAATCAAGCAATATGTGGTCCATGTCAACATGGAAGCAAACCAGAAACAGCCACAAGACCAAGGAGTTTTCTACCTCAAAGCCTTTGGCGATCATCCACACTGGTTTATGTGTACCATTAGAACTCCGACACTCCAAGGAGAAAGGTACTTTGCTTTATTTGTTGATGACTATACTAGAATGATGTGGATATATTTTATAAAATATAAATCCGAAGCATTTGATTATTTTAAGAATATTAAAGCTCTTGTAGAAAATGAAAAGGATTCAAATATTTAGTGCCTCAGAACAAATAGAGGGGGAGAATTTACATCAAAAGAATTTAACGAGTTCTGTAAAATACATGGAATTAAAAGAGAACTCTCTACTGCCAGAACACCCAAGAAAAATGGGGTAGTTTAAAGAAGAAACTGAACAGTTCAATAAATGGCTGGAATAATGTTAATAACAGTTGACTTACAGCCAAAATTCTGGAGAGAAGCAGTCGAGATAGTTGTCTATACTCTAAATCAAACTCAATTAAGACCAAATAATGAAAAGAATCCTTATGAATTATGGAAAGGAAGACCTCCTTCAGTAAAATATTTCAATATTTTTGGATGCAAGTGCTTCATAAAAATCAATGATGGCTCACCAAGAAAGTTTGATTCTCAGGTTGATGAATGGATCTTCCTTGGATATTCTACACAAAGCAAAGCCTACAAGTGTTACAATAACCAAATACGGAAAATAGTGGAAAGAATTTATGTGAAGATTGATGAAGACCTTCTAGAGAAAGAAATTGAAGAACATGAAGTTGATCCTCTCATTGAAGAAGAGGAACCTATAGAAGAAGGAAAAAATCAAGAAATACCCAAGGAAAAAGAACCATCTCAAACTCCTTCAAAGATGAAAATTCTCCAAAAATATCACCCAGAAGAGCAAATGATTGGCAATATAGAAGAAGGGATGCAAACCTGAAGAAGGATGACAAATACACCAAAGAAAAATGATATTGCTTTTCTATCCATAATAGAACGAGAAACATTTACTCAAGCAAGTAAGAATCCTCATTAGGTAAAAGCCATGGAAGAAGAAATGTATCAAATTGAGAAGACTGAGACATGGGGGCTGGTACCTCATGCAAAGGACAAAAACATAATAGGAACCAAGTGGGTATTTAAGAACAAAATGAATGAAGATGGACAAATCATCAGAAACAAGGCAAGGCTTGCTTGTAAAGGCTATTCACAAATTGAAGGAATTGACTTTGAAGAAACATTTGCACCAGTAGCTCGTGTGGAAGCTATCAAGATGTTCTTGGCATTTTCTTGCTCAAAAGGATTCAAAATCTATCAAATGGATGTAAAATCAACATTTCTAAATGGGGAACTCAAGGAAGAAGTCTACATGGAGCAACCAGAAGGGTTTAATCTAACATAAGGAAAAGACTTTCTATGTAAGTTGAAAAAGGAATTATATGGATTAAAACAAGCTCCTAGAGCTTGGTATGCAAGATTGGATCGCTATCTACATCAACAAGGCTTCAAGAAGAGGGTGGCAGGAACTAATCTCTACATAAAGACAAATGAGGATAAGTTACTAGTCACACTTGTTTATGTTGGTGATTTGATTTTTCTAGTACTAATGATGAGATGAGCCATGAGTTTTCTCAACATATGTCAAAAGAGTTCGAGATGTCAATGATAGGAGAGTTATCTCACTTCCTTGGACTACAAGTATCTCAAACCACAGTAGGCATGTTTATATCTCAAGCCAAATATCTTAAAGACATGATTAAAAGATATGGAATGGGAGACTGCACCCATGAGCACAGCGATGACCACAAGTTGCAAATGGAGCAAAATGATGACTCCCCTCCTGTAGATGCAACTCATTACAGGTCAATAATTGGAGCCTTTTTGTACTTAACTGCTACAAGACCCAACATTATGCAAGCAGTAGGAATGGTGGGAAGATTTCAATGAGCTCCTAAACAATCCCATTTGTTCGTTGTGAAAAGAATTATCAAATACATGAAAGGAACTCCTGATTTCGGTCTCTGGTACCCTAAGAGCTCAACTGTTACTTTGACTGCATACATCGATTCTTATTGGGCTAGAAGTGTCGATGATTGGAAATGTACTAGTAGAAATGCATTCTTCGTGGGAGACTATTAAATATCTTGGCTCAACAAAAAACAGACATCTATATCACTATCTATAGCTGAAGCCAAGTAGATAGCTATCGCAGATTGTTGTACTCAAATATTATGGATGAAGAAAGCTCTAAAATATGTCAACATAGGTACAAATCAACCAACTACCATCTATTGTGATAACACAAGTGCGATCAGCCTTAGCAAAAATCCAGCGATGCACTCAAAGACCAAACATATACCAATCAAGTATCATTTCCTTCGTGAACAAGTAGCTGAACAAAAAATCATCTTGGAATATATCATTACTAAGAAGTAGATAGTTGATATTTTCACAAAACTTCTTCCTTGAGAAGCATTTGAACATCTTCACCAAAAGATGGGAGTTATCTCTTAAGCATCATTTAAGTTGATTCATAAAGATGTTGGAAGACAGGTGGAGGAGTTCAATAGGGGGAGTCCCTAAGCACTCCTTTGCCATTGATGTCAAAGGGGGAGAGAATAAGAATATTGCCATCAATAACAAAGGGGGAGATTGCTTACCTAGATTGTCATTGATGTCAAGATGGCAATATTCTGGATGAGTAAACAATGATGTGAGGCCAAGGAGAAGTAGAGCAGATCCATAAAGAAATAAGAGCATGAAGCGATGAGGAGAAACTAGAGGAAAGCCAAGATAGTCAAGGCATTGGAGAGAATATCAAAAGTTGTAGGAGCTATCAGAGTAGAACTATCAAAGGAGAGAAGAGGTATTGGAGTGGTATCGGAAGCCATAGGAAAGCCAAGTAAGTGTAAGAGTGGGAGATTGAGGAGGAGCCATATCGGGAGTATCACATGTAATATATGCCAAAGAAGTTAACAAAGGAGCCAAAAGAGTGGAGGAGTATACAATATTGGCAGAAATAAAGAAGACAAATGAAGAGTGAATGCACATGGTTATATTCCAAAAGGTGGGTTTGTAATAGTGGCAGTGGTTTTTGAGCGGACGCTAGGTGGTAAGTGGTATTTAGAGGAGAGCAACCGATTCCATTAACCGAGTGACACGTAGCACGACAGTGGAGAGAGAAAAACTGCTTTATCGGGCAGGTATTCTCTGTGCTATTTGTCCACCTGAAATCTTTGATAGTCGTTGGATCTAGCACGAGTTAATCCATGATGGAGAAGGAGCCTGATAAAGGTAAGCATCAATAAATGCGCCAAGGCCATGAAAAAGTGGAAAATGCATGTTCCCATGTGTTTGTGTATATTCCCATTATATGAGGGTTATAAGAGAATTAAAGGGGGTAAAGAGTTATCGGTTAAGTCTACATCAACCAAATTTAAGAACGGAGGAGTATATATATTTATTATATAGATAAGATACAATACACGGGCCCAAGGATTCCATTGTAATACACTTTAAATTTACATTGCATCTGCCATATCGTAAGCCTCTTTAATGCCTTGCCACATTAAAATGCTGATTGCGATACATATTTGGACCCGTTGCAATGTCATAACATGCCCTATTGTAATATCGTGTCCATCGCAATATCACAATCCTTGTTAAAGTTTTGCCACATTGAAATCCACTGAATGCGATATAATTATAGATTCGACACCACCATTATCGCATTGCTTAATCAAATATCACATTCGAGGTAATTGCAATATACAAAGGAATGTCAATCCAGGGATTGTGATAAGGGTATGGACCCTGCGGACTTATTAATAACTATTTAACACCATATCACATCCACTCCGTCGGCAGTTGAGAATTAGTTATTTTATGTGCGAACCTCCAGAAGTGGTGATTGTGATAAAATGATGACGTGACATGTGGGACCTCTATATGGCTATAGTCTCTCTTATATGGTCTCCTTGAACAATTAATGTGTATTTTATGAATATTAAAAAGGGCCTCTCTGATATCTTTTAATATGCAACACTATTGTAATTTGGCCTCCCTTCCACATTAACTTGTCATATGTGTATTTATGGATTTGAAGAGACATGAAGCTAAAGAGTTAGCAGAGAGGAAGTTGAAAGATCAAGTGAGCGTTGAGGAAGCTGAAGAACCAACATAGAAAGGAATCCAAAGGTCAGGGTATTAGGAATACAAAACAAAGAACAAGGAAAGTTTAGGTGAACTCGAAAATTGTAAGAAAATAAAGGAAGTCGAAGCTCTAGTAAAAATGAAAGGAACGGGAGGACAAAAGTAAGTCATAGGCCCAGCAGGATTGGGAGCAAAGAATTACAACCAAACGGATCCTGACAGTTTACAACAGAGGGTTAGAGCCCTTGAGGTTGGTGCCTCAGAACTAAAAGGATTGGTGTCTTGGCAGTTGGTGCTCCTAAATTCAAAGTCGATGCCTTGACAAGACAGAGTTAATGCTCTAGAGGTTAGAGCCTAAAAAAGAGTCCAAGTTGGTGCTTGGCAACTGATTGAAATCATATCTATCTATCTATCTATCTATCTATCTATTTATCTATCTATCTATCTATATATATATATATATATATTATATATATATATATATATATATATATATATATATATATATATATATATATATATTATATATATATATATCTATATATATATATTACTTGATTTATTGCAAAGATCACATTAATAAAAGCATCTATTCTTGTTATCTATTTCTGTGTTCCAAATATAAATGTTTATAACTGATAAAATTAATAATTAAAAAATGAATACTGATTCACCCCCCCTCTCAGTTTTTCTAACATACTATTGGTGAGGTAGTGGTAAATGAAGATGTATTTACAGTGATTGAAGATTGTGCACAAATTTCAGAGGCAACAATAGTAAGGACAACTAGTTCAATAGATTGTTGAAGGTAAACATCATCTATATGGCTTATCAATGTAGAGGTCAAAGCTCCTAACTTGTTAAATTCTCCAAGAAAATTTCATCTAAATCTGGATGGATAATTACCCTTTTTATTCAATGAGTTGAATAAACTCAGGGTCTAACACTATTTCATGGATTACATTATGAAATTTAGTTCTAAATAATTAGAGGCCAAATAACAAATCAAAAGGAATTTCCTCTAAAGATGACAACTCCTCAGGGAGTGAATTTGCTTTGACTAACTGGCTACTACTTGCTCGAGTTTATACCTTTTTTGGTTTTCTTAAAATTCTATCTAGGTCATCAACTATAGTAGCAAGGTTTGGATCTGGATTTTCCCTCATATAGTGAGTCTTCTTGGGAGCCAGAATTCTAACTTTTCAAATTGTCTTTTATGAATTTTCTTCAAAAACAACTTATAAAAATGACCTTAAGGGGCTCAAGATGAAATTTAAGGTTTCCTCAAAGTTTTATTACACTAAGGATCGAAGTCCATAGTATGGTCACCAATAATGTTATCACTCCAAAATTTCTTCTAAGTTGTCAGAAAAAGAAATGATAGAGGTAACCACAAACCAACTTTGGAGATCAGGATCAACCTTCCTAATCTCAGATAGGGATCTCTCTTTCTTATTTAACATTGTTTAGTTATTTGATTTTATGCTAGTTATGTTTGTGCTTGGGTTTCTTATTTGAATTTGGGTGGTGGGATCACTTACTTAGATGAAAAAAGTTGTCTTTGACATTGGGCTATGGGGTCAAATGTCAGAAAAATAGTACTGGATTATGTTATAAAAACAGTGTCTACAAGGCAAGATAAAGGAGTTACTACAGATCTCAAAGGCTTGATGGTGAAATGGTTTCCAATTCGATCCAGGGAGCAACTAAGGGTTCCCTAGGCTGGATTATGAAGATAAATGAAAGAAGTCAATCGGGATGGGAGAACAATTAAGGGTTCTCAAATCCAGATACCAGAGGAAAACATATAAATGATTAACTGTGCAAAATAGAGTGTACTTAAACAAATTCTAAGTTAAATTTCCAATTAATTCATTCAAATTTAGATAAAATTTAAGTTTATGAAACATATAAGAAGGTAACACAATCAGACAAAGAAGATACTTCACTGCAATAGCTTATCTCATGAATCCTATAGTGCAATCTTTTTATTACTTTCTCCAATCTGTTGACTTGAAAATTGGTACAATAACCCTTAAGATCAAAATAACTTTACAAATGTATAGCAATTCACCCTCAATACTTCAAATTATGAATTATTTATACAAAAAGAATTTACAAAATATCTCAAACTGCATTGGGAACTAATCTAGGAAAGGGAAATATCTTCATGCAAGAATATAGAGACAACTATTGAACTGTTGTTTATTGTCCCTGTTATTTAGGTTCTGTTATCTTTTAGTCTCTAATCTTTTGCCCTTTAAGCTACATGGCTGTTTGGTCATCACGCTGGACATCATATTTACTTATGACATTTCATCTAATACACTTTCATCTGCCTCCTTTGTTTAGTCTTTTAACTATATGCTCCGTAACCTCCTTTCACTTTTACCTTTCACTGTAAATCTTACTCACTCTTTCATGCTTCTATGTTTTGAGTAAAAATTATTTTTACTAAAAGATACATGCAAAATACTAAATGCTTCTTGGAGAGTGGTTTGTAAGAATCTTTTGCTAGTGAAAATGATTTCATATCTATTTTAACATTCACTGTGTAAATTGTTTCCTTCTGCTCCATGATAATTGTCTTTTCCTTCTGAATAAAGCCTTTTGAATACATTTCTTTGCGAATATTAGAGTAAACAGGTTTTGGAACTAGTATCAAAATTGTTTATCCAAGCTTCTAGCTTCTAATCACCTGTAAAATGAAACAATCATTCATAAAAGCATAGGTTGACAGGGAGGTGATAATGGCTTTAGGGAAAAGGGAAGTCTGTGGACGGAGTCCAGAGTGTGTTCGAGAGGTAATAAATGGTTAAATGGGGTTTCATATGCTTAGGGTGGCACATGAAGGCTTAAGTGGATTTTAGTGGAAAAACAAGTGAAAAGAGTGAAAATGAGGGTCTTTGGCGTTTTAACGGGTAACGGCTAGAATTGGCACAGAATTTCATAATGTGAATAGTGGATGGTTTTGTCATAGGTGGGGAGGTGGTATTAAGGTTCATCGCACCACTTTGGCAGTCAGGCAGTTTTTCCATGAGAGCACATGAGTTCACCTAACGCTGCCACATAACCAAAAGGGGCACGAGCAAAACCATGAATCTCGCATGCTCACGGGCTTTTAACTATCAGACATTGGGAGCGTGCAATATGGATGTTGGTCATTGAATTTTGAAGTGGGTCATCGAAGGGTTATTGTGTGGTTGAAATGCACAGAGAGAAAAGGGGTGGAGATTTGCGGGGTCTCGATGGATTAATTACACTTAACTGTAATTAATTAATGATATAAAGTGGGGTTCAATATAAATGGGTTTAGTAAAATGGGACTCAGGTTTAAGAAGTGGTGGGGTTTGTTAACTGCGCCAAGGGTGGTGGGTTAAATGGTTTTATATCATGAAAATGTGAATTTTGCAGAGTTAATTAAATAAAGCAGGGGGGAACGAAACTTAGAGTAAAGGGGTTTTATGGGTTAAAAGGGTTTTGTTGGGAAATATATGAATGGTAGAGTTAACTAAATAAATGCAGAGGGGGAATTTAAAATTAGGACAAGGGGTGTTTTAGGTAGGAAAATGACCTTTGAAGGGTAATTTTCTTGGGAAATGTGTGAAATGAAGGGGTAAGGGTCAAAACGAAGGTAAAAAGGTATTTTCTTAAAAAATGATGGGATAATGGGGAAATTAGTAAATATGTAGTGGGGGGTAAAATGAAATTAGGGGAAGTTAATTAAATTAGCTTGTGAACATCCTTTCACATTCATAACTGCTCCTGCACACTAAAACATAGGATTAAGCATGATAAATGTGCTTATGCTTTGACAACCTTGTATTTCTACAACTTTTCTTCTACCTACCCTTTTACCTACCCTAACATTTTTTCTTCATTTTATTGGGTGCATTTAGGCTAGCATACCTATTCTTTCCTTTTCTTTTGAAAAGCAAACTATCTAATTCTAACCTTATATCTTCCAATGGATCAGATTAAGTTGTTGAGCACATTTTATTTCTCTACCTAACTATTGATCTGCCAAGATTAAACAGTCTGGCTAGATCTTTATTCTCTATCAATAAACATGAAATTTAAAGCATGAAATAGTCGAGATTAAACTATTTGACTATCATGGATTGTGGCATTTCTGAAAATCTGCACACAACCATTATTTTGCACAATAGAGTCAAAAATAGTGGCACTTAGACTTGCACACTTTCATGATCTATTTTTGTTTGGGGTTCATATTTTTTCACTTTTCTTATTCTTTTTGTCCTCTGATATTTCTTTTAGGACATAATGTCTTTACATTTTTTTATTTTTAATATGGAAAATCTTTTGCAGAAACAAAACGTATGTACAATATTACAAGACTAATTATAGCCAATTCAAAATTATGAATCCTATTATTATAGGACCCTAACACCATTGTTATAAAAAGTACGTATTGCATCTAATTATTTAGAACCGAGTCAATTTTTATGGTGTAAAGGGCCTTGTTCTCATAAATCACTTATCACGTGGTCAATTTTCACGAAGGAAATGATACCACATTATGAGGACACAAAGAGAAACACCTTCTTTAGCCAATTGATAAATCTCAAACAAAAGGGTTTAATGGTAGAGCACATTAAGGACTTTCAAAAATTGAATATAAGGGTAAATGATATCCTAGAGAAGAAAAAGATAAATAGTTTTATCTATGCCATGGAAGTTGATATCGATGGTATGAAAGCATCTTGGAAGAAAGGCATGGAAGATTTGAAGAAAGACATGGAAGGTTTGAAGGAGGGTGGGACAAAGATGCTACATGAAAGGCCTCCTAATGACGAAAAGGATCAAGAAACATCAAAAGAAGAGGATATACACCAGGAACCAACCCTAGAAAAAGAAAAAATGAATCCAACCATATCTTGTATTGCAATGGCATGAATTACCACTCCTCAAACTCTCAAGGTAGAAGGACATATTAAGAAGAAAAAGGTTCAATAATTGAAAGATCACATCAAGAAAGAAGAAATTAATCTAACCATATCTTGTAATGCATTGGCTAGAATTACCACTCCTCAAATTATCAAGATAGAAGGACATATCAAGAAGAAAAATGTTCAAGAATTGAATGATCACATCGAGCATCAAGAAATGAATCCGACCATATCTTGTAATGCATTGGAAGAAATTACCACTCCTCAAACTCTCAAGATAAAAGGACATATCAAGAAGAAAAGATTTGAGCAGTGAAAGATCGCATCGAGCATCAATGACAAGTTTTTAAACTTTTAAAGGATAATGCCACTTTGGTGCAGAATCGAAAGAAACAACAGGTAGATCAACATCGTAGTGAAAGAAGTTTTGATGTAGGTGATTGGGTATTTTTATGGCTACATCTCAAGAAATATATTTATGAGAAGGAAATGTTAGCAATACTACATGCACTTAAGAAATGGCGACCTTACCTAATGGGAAGACACTTTAAGGTAAAAAATGATCATGATAGTCTTAAATAATTTTTAGAACAAATATTATCTTTAGAAGAACAAAAAAAATGGGTCACAAATATGTTGGGTTATGACTTTGAAAACATCTACAAAAAAGGGAAGCAAAATGTTGTTGTAGATGCACTCTCAACAAAGGATGAGGATGTGGAAGCATTGTTTTGTGTTATTTTTATTATCCAACTAGAGTTGATAAACAAAGTAATGGATGAACGGAAGAATAATGAAGCAGGGTGGGAACTCATTCAAAAGTTGTCGAAGATCCCAGTTCCAACAATATTGCCAGAACTTGACAAGGAAGGAAAAACCATATTGGAACCTGAAGCATTCACAGAACCAAGAAGTTGACGGCTATGAAATTGATCAATTTCAGAGTATATCATCAAGTGGAATAACTTACCTACTGAAGATTCCACATGGAAGGATAATAATTTTATACAGAAGCATCAAGAACTACTCAAGCGTTAAGGACAACAATTTTTGAAGGAGAGGGGCATGTTAGGTCCCTATACTACTAGTGTAACCCCTTATTGTTATTAGTACAACCCCCTTATTATATTTTTGTGCCCATGTAGTCCCCATATTGTTATTATTGTGCCCCATAGAATCCCACTATTTTTATTCTTGTGCCCTTACATTATTATTTTTATGTTGGCTCTGATTATATTATGACCCCTTAGACTCCTATATATAGAAAGGAGGTCTTGTCATTTGTAGAATCCAAGAATTGTTCATTTTTGTAATGTAAAGGAGGTTGCCCCCTTGAATAGGCTTATTTCTAAGGCATTTATCTATATTTTCTATCTTTTTGTGTGCTAGTTTCATAACAAAGAGTATTAAAGAGCTTGATAATCATGCATGAATGAGTTGGAAGAGAAATAGTCGCATGATCAGATTTAGTGGTAGAGTTGGTAGTTTCTCAAATTTTGGAGTTATCTAAATATAGAAGACCTTTGCTAAAACCTATAACAATTCCAAAATATAAAAATTGAGCAGTTAATCACAATTTTTCCAGCACAAACAGGTAAGGATAATTTGATGAATTGGAGTTCCCACATAGAAGACTTGGAGGTTAATTTCAGATGAATCAATTTGAGAAGGAAAAAATAAAAATTAAAGGCTTCATACAATCATTCAAGAGAAAGTTAACTAAAGTCTCAATTCCAAAAATAGGAATCCAAATTCCTTTATAAGTAGAACCAAATTTGTAGGAAGTGTAATTGTGTGAGCAACGAGGTTAGCTGGCAGAGGTGTGTGAGAGGTTGTTGGTGAAACCTTTTCATAATATGAGTATGCATAAAGGGTGAATCAAAGATCAGATTTGATATCTAAAGAGGTGTAATTGGTGATATTGTTTGAAAGGGGTTTCGATAAAGAGGATTTTATGGTGATGTTGCTAGTATAGATGGTGATTTGTTCAGTAATCAAAGAATTGTTTAAGGTGTTTTAATTATGTTTTTGGTGAGTAATTGAGGTGATAAATCTATGTGTTTATGGAAGAAGGTGGCCTATTGATTTCATTTTGAAAATGGATGAAATATGGATCAATAGGGCCAACAAGTGGTAGATTTCATTCCATGGGAAAGAGTCCCTTTTAGCTGTAGCTGATAAACGGGTAGGGGAAAGCATCCCTTTAAGTGAAAATTGAAAGCGAGCGAGAAAAGTACACCCTTTCAGTGAAAACTGATAAATGAGCATGGGTAGTAGTCATTTTCAATCAAGATTGATAAACAACTGGGGATAGAAGTTCCTTTCAATAGTATTTGATAAACCTACAAATAACATCTTTGGGGGCAATGATGTAATCAATTTCATGTTTACATTTACTAGAAAAAATAAAAAGGAGATTGATGTCTTATATATATGTTTCACATGTGTATGACAATGGTCATGATATAAGTTTTTACATGATTGAGTTTTGTTTTTTATCCATGAGAACTTTCTAAAGTCATTGAAAGGTATAAATTGTCAAGAGTTGTATAATTTGGTCACACTACTAATTAAAATCCCCCTCTTAGTAGTGTCCTAGTTTCCATTGTTTCTAACAATCCTTAATTACTAGCTTGTAGTCATGCAATTGAACCAAACATTTCAAGTTTGTGATCCAAATATTTTTAGTAAATACCTACATGCCAAGTTATTAATACATGGTTTTGATCATCTAACATTTTCACATATCCTTAGGCATCAGAATGATGTCATCAACCGCATCACTAATCATATCCTAGATTTCAAAGTCTTACATACATATCATCATCCAGACACATAAAAATGGTTCATCGAATTACATAAAATACATAAAACTCAAAATCATCACATTATTAAATTACATACCATATGAACCATTAAGATCAGTATATATATGTGTTTGTGTGTGTGAGTGTCACTTAAAAGTATAGTCTGTATATGTTGTTGGGCCATTGCAACAAACTAGGTCAACAATAAAGATATGGGAGCATCCTCATAATGGGTGCTTCCATTGGTACATAAAAAAAATATAAGGATGCGTCTAGGAAGTTCTAGCCCCCTGATCCCCTCTTCAAATAGCAGAAGGTCATCTTACCTCCTTAGCCTCTAGTGCCAAAATCAATTTAGATGTAGCAACTTCTATAATTGTTATACTCTTTTCTTTTCAAAGGTCTACAGAAAGAAATCACCTAAGATTGTGGATGACAAAGAGTCTCAACAATATAAATGGTTGCTAAACATTATAGATATGTAGCAAATGATAGAAACAAAACCTGAAAGTCCTAATCTATGCCTCAATAATAGTTAAACAAAATAAAATAGTAATAAATGTGGGTAACTCCAATAATCCAATAGAAACCAAATATGCAAAGAATAAATTTTATCAAATAACACTTGTGAAGGGAACAAAAAAATGTTACCAGTCCCCCTCTATGGGATGGGTTCTTGGCTATCCTCAAACGTCTTTAGCTTTTTGATAGAGTCGCTCTCCTCTATAATGTGTAAACCGAGCAAATAAAATGTTTGAGCTCAATGGGAACTCAAAAGGAAGAAAAATGGTGTGCGACAATGGTAATGATTAGAGTTACAATAGTGAGTGGAACAACAAAAATAATCAAAAGTGAATAATGAATGGAAAACCCTTATATTTATAACAAAATATTAGGTTATCCTCGAATAATAAGCAATAATAAAATATTATTAACCCCATTCTAGAAATAACCACTTGGAATATTTTATGATATTTGTTTAGGAGGGAAAAAGTATTTAAACTTTCATTTAGGAATAATAAATAAAAAATGATCTATTTATCATCTCAAGAAATATGGTTAAGGAATAATAAACAAATAATTTAATTATTCCTAAGGGATTTAATCAAACTTGACAAGGAATAATAATTAATCAGTGATTAATTAATTATATAATTCCTAGAGAAAAATAAGATAATTAATGATTTATTTGTTTATTTTTCATAGCTGGGTCAAATGTGACAAGGAATATTAATTAAACAACGGCTTAATTATTTATTCCTATAATATAATTAAATAAATAGTGATTTATTAAATTATTCTTCATGGCTTTAATTATAAATTACTTAACATATATGTTTTATTAAGCAATTTTACTATGGTAAAATTGGCCTTACATGGTGTACTTCGATCCATCAAGTAAATTAAGGCTAGATGATCAATTTTTTGGTGATAACAGATTCCCCCTAATGTACGAGTGTTAGGAGGAAATCATATGACCGAAGTATGTTGTAAAAACACAATCACTAGACAACAAAGTGGAGAGAGAGAGAGAGAGAGAGAGAGAGAGAGAGAGAGAGACCAATAGAGCCAAAGTGAAAGAGGATATGGATAGAGGGGGCGAGACCAACACAAGTCTCCTTTTATGTTGTGATACCAGATCTCAATGAGGCAGGGGAGGCATACCTATACCCTCCGAGATAACTTAGTACAAAAATAATAATGCACTCATAAACATGAAACTAAGAGATAATGTACATGATGAATGGTACCTGACATGCTGCCATAAATAAGCTAGAGAATAATACAATGTGTCTCATATAGATAATGTTAGGCCCCTATACCAATTGGTGTCATATGTCATGATTGACTTGATGAGCTCAGTAATATGTTCACACCTTTTTTTGTTGCAAAGGTTTTCCATATTTTCAAAAAATCAAAAAATTTAAAAAATGTAAAGAGGGTATACCCTAAAAGAAAGATCAAAGGGTAAAAAGAATAAATATGGTTGAAAAATGAAAGAAAATGAACCCTATACAAGAAAAACTAGGAAAGTGTGCAAGTCTAAATGCCACTACTTTTTCATTTTGTGTAATAAACAATTGTGTGTAGCTTGTTACTTATGCCACAATTCATGAATAGTCAAACTGTTTAAACTTGGCTAATTCATTTTTCAATTTCATGTTGTAGAAATAGAGAATAAATATCTGACCAAACAGTGTAATCTTGGCAAATAAGTAGATAGGTAGAGTAAATAAAAAGGAGTTCAACAGCTTAATCTGAGCCCTTGGATGTAATAAGTGTAGATTTAGATAGAAATCATTATGTTAAAGAGAGGAAGTTGAAGAGGGTTTGCTAGTTCAAGTGCACCCTAATAAAGAAGAAAAAATGCTAGGTTAAAGTAGGTAGGGTAGGTAATTGATGTTGCATAATTATGTGTGATGAATAATGTCTTTAAATGTGTTAATATTTCATTTTTCATCATAAGGCAAAGGCATGCAATACATAAAAGACATATCAAGCAAGAAAAGTCAAAGTAATTAACTCCCTTACTCAGCTTCCCTAAATTTGTACTAATTCCCCCTAAGTACCAAGGTATTTATTAAATTAAAGGGGCTCAGAGCATTTCTCTGACTTCTGGAGGGACCGAAACCTCAGCCCAATAATTTATAAAGCCTAAGTACTTAAAACCATTCATTAAATCATCTTACCCATTCATAAATCATTGATTCCTTTGATAAGATTTTCCTAATTAAAATTCTATTTTATGTAGGAAAATTACAATGTTTTCTATAAAAATCCTTTTTCACTTTAAGCTTAAGTTTGAATACACACATCAAATGTTCTTATACTTAGTGCTTTTCCATTCATTTTTTCATATTAACTACTAATTTATATTATTAAGTAATTCCCCTATAAATTTACCCACTGTTACCGGGAATAGTGTCCACTCGGATGCTGCTATTCCCACTAAGACTGGTAGCTATCTTAGAAACAAACAAGTAAAGTCTACTTTCATTTTCCTTTATGAAAATAGATCAGAATGGAACAAAGGAGACCAACCTTAGTCTTGCGCTTAATTTCCTTGTTTGATTCCTCTCCTTCCTGATAGAGCTTTGCCGCTTCTTCTTCATTTTCCCATCTTCAAAGAGCACCTGTGGAATCACAACAACATACTACTATCGAAGAAGAAAGATCTATATTCATAAATAACATAGGATCAGATGTGTGTTAACCATACAAATGCATATATCATGAAACATGCAAGAATATGGAGGAAAACTTGAATATCTTTATTAAGATCAAAAGTAGCAAGAGGATTACAACCATATGTTCTAACCCAGCATCATCCTCCAGTAAGAAAGACCTTCTTCACCTAAAGTAAAGCTTAGATCACCCAACACTATGAATATACACCAGAAAACCAACAGCACTTCTCTACAAGATACAAGATTCCAGCCTTTGGATCTCTGTGATGAGGGATCCATATATAGATGATTGTAGGGAGGTGAGTCATCTTCTGGGGTCTTGAATAGTGTCCTCTCTATGATAGTTCCTAATTTCACTTGGAAAATGATGATCTCTTACTCATCCCTAGTAGAAAACAGAGAGGTAAGTGTCAGAGGGGAAGCTTCTAGAAGATTCCATGATCTTCCACCTCACAATTTATCCCCGCCATTTGTCCATTCCCGACCATTGCACCCTACAGAGGAGCCATTCAGTATGCATCACACCCTGTACACTGGGAAGGTGATATGCATCACACCCTCTACACTGGGTTTTCAGTATGGCCCAGTTTTGACCATTTATGAGCAGTTTTGAGTGGAGAACTTCTGGGAGATGATGTAATCAGCTGACCTTGTTCCTTTAGGCAGTGAAGCAACACTTTTAGGGACTTAGGAGCCCTTAGTTTATGGACATTTATGATTGGGGTTGAAGTGCCCAAAAATGTCTATAACAAATGGTGGTTTATCTTTAGGATGTGAAAGATTAGTGGAAAACTTGTCTTCTTATAAATGTAAGATTAGTCTTCTTTTTTATTGAATTTAGGCTTCTGTGATCCATATCAAATTTTTGAAGAGTTCTTCGGTGAAAATCACATATAGATACTTTTGTCGACGCGTTTCAAACCGACCAGTGTGGTTCATCATCAGGACAAGTTGAATAAGTAGATATGGCTTTCCGCATTAAATAGATAGGGCAGAATATCCAATGACCCAATTTTCAAGACAAGGTAATGGTTAAAATGATAACAGCTAGATTTGACCAGGAAACGACTAGTTTGACTTTGATAAAGGGTAAAAAATTTATTTATTTAAATAAGTTAATTCGGTTATTAATATTCTTATTAAATAAATGTAAGTGGACCATTTTATAAATATATATTAGAATAAGTAAAATCAATATATTATCATGAAATAAATTAATTTCAAAAGGTTATTATAATATTTAAAAATAGAGTGATCTATAAATATTTTAATTAAATTTTAATATAAGCTAAAGGGACATATATAAATATATATTAAAATAAATTAACTTAAAATTGTTAGAATAAGTCAAATATAAAAATACATTAATCTAAATTGCTAGATAAAAAGTTCTTTATAAATATTAGTTAGTTATAAAGTTAAAAAATAGAGTAATAGTTAATTATATTTTTAATTAAAATATAAGTTTTTTTTCTCTAATTAAGACTAACCTAAGTACCCACGGGGATTTGAACCAGTGACCTATCGCAAGGAGTGCCTTAACAGTGCACCCATTCATCGTCAATCCACAGCCCCGTGAGCTAATTAAAATATAAGTTAAAGGAACATATATTTATAAATATAGAATTAAATAAAATTAATTTTATATTCATAGTCAAAAAGAGTTTTTAGAAATATAAATATCAAGTGTTTAGAAAAATATTTACAATATTACAAATTAAACTAATAGTCTATTTAAATAGTATATTAGTTTTAAATTAATTAATTATAAAATAGATTAATTTTAATTAATTTTATAAATTAGTTATAAAATAAATTAAGTTTAAATTAATCGTCAAAGAGTTTTTAAAAGAATAAGTATTAGAGAATTCAATTGGTTGGTTCAAAACGCGTCGACAAAAGTATCTATATGTGATTTTCGCCGAAGAACTCTTCAAAAGTCTTCTTTTCTGTTAAGAGCAATCTGTATCATTCAAATCTGTGAATTTTTCATTATCTCCCTTCCGTATTGGGTGAGTATTTCATGTTTTAGGTTTCTGCGATCTTTATAATTGTGTAAATCATCTTCCAAATTCATCTCGCATTAAGCTTGTTTTGATCGACGTTTCGAACCAGCAACGGTGGTTCATCTTCAGGATGTGAAAGATTAGTGGAAAACTAGTCTTCTTATAAATGTAAGATCAGTCTTCTTTTTTGTTTTTAGTTACATTGTTATGACAGGAATCTCATGCACAAGCTTTGTTTATGGAACCATACTAAGATGATAACTATTGGCTAAATCACAACATTCTGCCATCGATCTCTCTATGATGTGCACTGGTATAGAATATATGTGTTATTTCTATGCACACTATCCCAACATATTTTATTTTCTATATAATATATGTTAGTAGAGGTGTGCATAGGAGTATTTGTCTTTATTGTATCATGCAAGTAGGTTACTCACTTACTCTGGCTCAATTTGCACTATCTCTCTGCCACTTCATTTCTCTGACCTTTTCTTGATGTGTAGGGTATGACATTTTATACAAAGGGGTATACACTAATGCTCCAATCAATTAGCCACTAACACAATGACCAATTGACCAATCATGTTCATAATTTTACAGAGACTAGATAAACCACTTTTTGGACCAAATAAAATATTACATGGAAGACCAAATCAAACTATTACTCTCCATGACCATATCATCACCACTAAACCATTACTAATTTATTAATGTGTTCACACATCTATTGATGACCAAATCAAATCATACATTATAGAATCAATCAACTTATTTAATTTCTAGCAAATTCATAGGAAAAAATAGTGGTATAATCTTGTGGTTTTGTTTTCCCCTCCTACAAGTAGTCCCATGAGCAGATGACTACAAGCCTACAGAAAGTGCTGCTAGCACACCATTGCAAGATTGTGGCACTAGTCTTACTATCATTGGGTGATAGTTAGAAGATCATGGCAATATCTGTGCCTTGTAAAACTCAAGGATATTCAACCCAAATATGCAACAACTTACATCACAACTTCCTCAGTCACCTCCATTACCTCTAAATATCATTGTCAATCATTGATCATCACTTTTTGGTCAAACACACATTCCTTCAATTGGTTGACATCAATTCCAACACCATGCTACCAAAAATCTCCCCCTTTGGCATTTATGGAAACCTTCACCCACTTCACCAAATTGATCTTCATTCACTACATACTGGCTAATTGGTGTCATTATCTCTCTAGTGGCTGGAACACTCTCCCCCTTTCACATCAATTGGAAAGAGTGACCTTTCCTCACTGAGACATCATGTTGATACCATACAACTCTATTAATACCAATTGTTTGTTGATGACATCAGATCAACTACCAACACCTGCAATATAATAATTAGAAACTAATAAATTGGTTGATCTCTTTGCAACCAATATGTATTTATGCCAAATCCATGCACTTCTACTGTTGAACATGCTCCCCCTGAGCACGTACTAGGGGTTGAAATTGACTCACCAAACTATTGTACAAACACTTATGTTGCTCTTCAATAATCCTCCTTGACACGTGCAAGAGACTACACCACTAAACCAATGAATCCACCAACTATGCCAAGTGATAATCATGAAAGTACAGGGATTCATAATGAGAATACATGGTTGAAGTAAATGACTACAACAATGACACCAAATAGCACATACAAGGATGAAATATGATTCTTCTCTATGCATATCTAACATAAGTATGACTCAACCACTAGACCCAATGATGAAATAGCAATGATACAGGGCTATATCGATATGCACAAGAGTCCTTTACATGGAAAAAATATATAGCCCATTGCTATGCATTCCAAAAATTATAACCCGCTCTCCAAAATGATTAAGCCACAAGATGCTCTTCTATGCATGGTTGGTACAAGGTCTTTTTAACCACTTTTCCAGTGATAGTAAAATACATATATATGGTTGAAGGACATACTCTTACACTCATGGGAAAATATATGAAGTTGCTACAAACAAGAATGAGTGAAATTAACATGAAAAGGCATAGAAACCTTGAAACCCTAAATTCATGCATAGCTCCTCCTGAGCTCATTATACCCTCATGTTGATCCAACCTCCTCATTGATCTTGTAGACCTGATATTTCATTGTAGGATCTTGTTTATACCATGTTGATGTTGCTACTCATCTGCATCAATTAATCATGTTGTTGTGCTCTCCCCCTAAGGTTATGCACCCCTCATATCCCTTCTACATTCTTTTATGAGTATTCATCAGGGAACAATAGATTACAGTGGGGACTAGTTGCTCCTACTTCACAAGCTACTGCTCATTTTTCCTCCACACCTTGGTAGGTTTCTTCTTGGATAGTGAATTCTTCTGTAATTTTCTGCCATGCATGCTTTGGATATACTACTCCATTTTCTTGGGTTTCCTTCTGAAATTGAGCAAATAGAAATCTCTAGCCATGTGACCATAGTTGTCACAAGGATAACACCTTACATGATTGATATATGAATCAAGAGGATAAAATATCCTACTAAACATGTCATATATTTGTTGAATACTTTGCAATCAATCACCTTGTGGCCAAACATGTTACAAGAAAAACAATAACAATTAAAAGAATTTGTATACTATAATTTACCCTAGTAACCTTGTAAATATTTATGTACTGTTGAATTATTATTTTACTATTATGGGTTGAGAAGGCTAAACATTAAGTAAGTCTACATAGGATATAGATGCACATTTCAAAATTAGTTTAATATGGTTTATTAAATAATGTTTGTGAATGGATCATGATGAAAATCATAATGGGAATCAATGTTGAGAGTGGCTCACATCCCAGGTAGTTGAATAGTTACAGGTAAGGTAGTTACCTTCCCAAGCTTCTCCTTGGGAAAGAAAAAGAAAAATTAGGGAAGCCATCAATCTCTTTGTGATTTCCACTGGTATAGAATATATTTGTTCTTTCTATTCACATTATCCCAAGATATTTTATTGTATATAGAATATATGTTACTAGAGGTGCGCATAGGAGTATTTGTCTTTATTGCATCATGCACATAGCTTACTCGCTTACTCTGGCTCAATTTGCACTATCTCTCTACCACTTCATTTCTCCAACCTTTTCTTGATGTTTAGGGTATGACATTCTATACAAGGGGGTATACACTAATACTCCAATCAATCCAATCAATCAACCACCAACACAATGACCAATTGACCAATCATGTTCATACTTTTACAGAGACAAGATAAACCACTTTTTGGACCAAATAAAATATTACATGGAATACCAAATCAAACTATTACTCTCCATGAACATATCATCACCACTAAACCATTACTAATTTATTAATGTGTTCATACATCTATCGATGACCAAATTAGATCCATACATTATAGACTCAATCAACTCATTCAATTTATAAAAATTTCATAGGCAAAAATAGCGGTATAAGCTCGTGGTTTTCTTTTCCCCTCCTACAAGCAGTCCCATAGGCACACGACTACAAGCCTACGAAAAGTGTCATTGGTACACCATTTCAAGATTTTTGCACTAGTCTTACTATCACTGGGTGACAGTTAGAAGATCATGGCAGTCTTTGTAGAATTGTAAAACTCAAGCATCTTCAACCCAGATCCGTAACAACTTACATCACCACTTCCTCAGTCACCTCCATTACCTCTAAATACCTTTATCAATCATTTATCATCACTCCTTGTTCAAACACACATTCCTTCAACTAGTTGACATCAACGCCAAGCTAACTAGCTAATCTAGTTGACATCAATTCCAACACCATGCTACCAACAATCTCCCCTTTTGGCATTGATGGAAACCTTCACTCACTTCACCAAATTGATCTTCATTCACTACATACTGGCTAATTGGTCTCATTGTCACTCTGGTGGCTCGAACACTCTCCCCCTTTCACATCAATGGGAAAGAGTGACCCTTCCTTGATGATACATCATGTTGATACCATACTAAACTCTGTTAATACCAATTGTTTGTTGATGGCATTAAATCAACTACCAACACCTGCAAGATAATCATTAGAAACCAAGAAATTTTTTGCTCACTTTGTAACCAATATTTCTTTATCACAAAGCCATGCACTTCTATTCCTGAACATGCTCCCCCTGAGCATGTACTAGGGGTTGAAATTGACTCTCCAAACTGTTGTACAAACACTTATGGTTCTCTTCAATAAGCCTCCTTGCAACTTGCAAGAGACTACACCACTAGACCAATGACTCCACCAACTATGCCAAGTGATAATCATGAAAGTACATGGATTCATAATGAGAGTACATGGCTAAAGTAAATGACTACAATAATGACACCAAATAGCAGATACAAGGATGAAATGTGACTCTTCTCTATGCACACCTAACATAATTATGACTCAACCACTAGACCCAATGATGAAATAACAATGATACAGGGCTATATTGATATGAACAAGAGTCCATTACGTGGAAAAAATATATAGCCCATTCCTATGCATTCCAAAAATCATAACTCTCTCTCCAACATGGTTAATCCACAAGATGCTCTTCTATGCATGGTTGGTACAAGGTGCTTTTAACCACTTTTCCAGTGATAGAAAAATACATATATATGGTTGAAGGACATACTCTTACAATCATGGGAAAAATTATGAATTTTCCAAAAACAAGAATGACTGAAAGTAACATGAAAAAGGCATAGAAATATTGAAACCCTAAATGCATGCATAACTCCTCCTAAGCTTATTATACCTTCATGTTGATCCAACCTCATCATTGATATTGTAGATTTGATATTGCAGTGTAGGCTCTTGTTTATACCATGTTGATGTTGTTACTCATCTGCATCAATTAATCATGTTGTCATGCTCTCCCCCTAAGGATATGCACCCCTCATAGCCCTTCTACAATCTTTTATGAATATGCATTAGGTAACAATAGACTATAGTGGGTACTAGTTTCTCCTACTTCATGAGATATTGCACGTTCTTCCTCCACACCTTGGTAGGTTGGTTCTTGGAATGTGAATTCTTCTCTAATTTTCTACCAAGCATGCTTTGGATCTACTACTCTGTTTCCTTGGGTTTCCTTCAGAAATTGAGCAAATAGCAATCTCTAGCCATGTGACTATAGTTGTCACAAGCATAACACCTCACATGATCGATATATGAATAAAGAGGATCAAATATCTTGTTAAACATGTCATATATTTGTTGACTACTCTACAATCAATCACCTTGTGGCCAAACACATTACAAGAAAAACAATAACAATTAAAAGAATTTGTATACTATAATTTCCCCCGGTAACCTTGTAAATATTTATGTATTTTTGAACTATTGTTTTACTATTATGGGCTGAGAAGGCTATACATTAATTAAGTCTATATAGGATATAGATGCACATTTCAAAATTACTTTAATTTGTATTAAATAATGTTTTTGAATGGATTGTGAGAAAAATCATAATGGGAAGCAATGCTGAGAGTGGCTCACATCCCAGGTAGTTGAATAGTTACGGGTAAGGTAGTTACCTTCCCAAGCTTCTCCTTGGGAAAGAAAAAGAAAAATCATGGAAGCCAAAAGGATTAGAGTTACCTGAGGTAAGAGGAGGAGAAAGTGAAAATACATGAAATGAAACTATTATGAAAGACTCTAGAGTTGGTTGGCCAATGGAGTCTATCTGAACTTTGATACTCATATTCTACTTCTGGTTAGGATCATATAGCTTACAAAGAGAACAACAACCTTATGTTGGTACTTTCCTTAAAAGAAAAACCATTTTGGGCATGCAACAAGCTCGGAGGGGGTTAGTGAAAGACTGATCTCGTTGGTTGGGTAGAGAATTTCATTCTTCATGGTTGACAGTCCATTGGAATCTTGTGAAATAGATATGTATTATTTTATCATAGAAGAAAAATCAAACATGTTTTGTTCATAATTTCTAAGTTTGTGGTTACTTATTAACAATGTGTTGAAAGGTGTTGTAAATGGTATTAATAATGGAACTGAACGTGCATGTATGTGTGATATGATTATTAAATAGTAAGATGACTTTTTTTATTTCTTTAATCATGTTGTTGCAAAGAAAATATAATTTCTTTTAAACTATAGAGGAAGGTAAACCACTCTACATGGTACTGGGTTAAATTCTCGGCCAAGTTGAAAGAGGTCAACAGCCAAGAATTAGCCCCTTACCTGACAAAGGAATTTTAATATTTATTAGTAATACATATGCTAGCACACTGTTAGTAAGATTTTATCAACAAACAGTGATCATGCACGAAAACATAAGACCTCTTGGAGGGTATAATGAAATATGTAGATTAAACATGATTAACTATAGGTAAAAAGGAGAAATGAGGGTTAGTCTCCTAGAGCAAGATGATATCAACTTTCGGAGAGTATTCCCTCAAATCTCTTTAAGAATGGTAACTATTATATTTTAACAAATAATATTTTCTCATCACTAGGATGAAAGGAGTTTAATTAAACAATTAAGTAGCACACAACATGCATATTCAAGAACAATTATATCTACAGAACAATATTAATAAACTTGAAACCAAAATTGTGTAAATATAACCATACAAAAGTAACAAGTTATGCAAATAATGAAATCAACGATTCTCTTGATATGTTAAATTATAACCTGTAAGGAAAGTGATTCTAACAAAATATAGTCACACATAATGTATAAAAGAACACTATCAGTATCAAATTTGAATTGTACAATTGTAAACACTGAATTACAGTAAGTTCAAAGTATTGCAAGAAAACTTGAATCAAGTACCAATGGAAATACAAAACCCTTGAATCAAGTTCAAGTTCGAAACCCATAACTATTCGATCTTTGTATAAGACTATTGTGACAATTAATATATACATATATAAAAACCCTAGGGTCAGACTTTTATCTACATGATTGAACAAACGGACCCAAAACTAATTAAAGGACAGAAAAAAGAGATGCCAACCCAATCTGTAAAAAGAAATAAGGATATACATGAGAAAATAATTTGAAACCCTTGTTCCATGTGAAGCAGTCAGATGTAGAAGGATTTGATCTCACCTGGAAATGAAGAAATAAAACGTAGATGTTAGCTACTGGTAACAGAGATTAGAAATACCATGGAACATGAGAAAATTCAAGATAATGATTAGGAAACAAACTTGAGAAGGCTTGGCAACTTTTCATCTTGTACTCCTGAAAAACAAAATAATATAAACCTTAAAGTTAAACGCCATTGTTGTGAATTAAATATTAAAAAAAGAAAAAAAAACTAGTGGAAAAATATCTCACCATGGTTGGTTGATGTTACTGGTGAGCAAGCCACACTCTGGTCGTTGTTCCAAGGCCATAAATCCCTTGTTGTCAAAATAAGGGATCAACCCACTAACTCAATAAAATAAAAAGAAACATAGCACTGCAAAAAATAAACGGTAAAACTTGTATATGAATTAAAGGGGTCAGAGAATTACATGTGTGAAGTAAATTAAGGCAAACACTAGGCTTTAGTCGTAGCATGTCACCGACTTAAGGCTAGTTTCGTTGAACAAAGGTTGCAAGAATGGGTTTCAGTGGAATCTAGGGAGGGAATCAGTTAGAATTTAACTACCCTTCTCCTCTCTACACCGTTGATCCAACCCTAATCCATCATAGCCATAGATTCGACATCTCACCAATCATGAGGTCTATGATGACAACTATAAGATGGATAGCTTGGTGGGTTTGAGAAACTTCCCTCACAACCTTAATATATACTATCGCCAAATTTTATAATGCAATGCACATAGAGATAATATTTAAGGAATTTCACAAACATCTCTTATGCTAATAATCTAGCTAAGACCAAAAGTTAAATAAATCTATGAGTGAACTTTGATATCATTGAAATAGTAATAATATGTATGCGCAGTAGGTGTAATGTACTTCCTTGTGTGAGAGAAGACTAACTAATTAATATACTTTGAACGAATCTTAAAGTTGGACTAATCACATTTGGTTACAAGTCTAATGCAAAATTGATGTTTAGCATACAAAGATAAAAATAAAATAAAATAAAGTATTGGGGTATGTTATAGGTGGTATCAGAGAAAGGTTTACAACACTGTGGCCTCTTTGGGTGAATAAAAAAATAACGTAATTTATTTTTGTTAATAGAGAGGGAACATAATGAGGAGAGTTGCATAACCACAACCCGTAAAACAAACAATTGGAGTTGGTCTGGTGCATACTACATCAGCTAACCTGGAAATGTGGGTACAACTAGGAGTGGAAACTCAGCATCTTAATGTTGCATTGTTTGAAACAATCCAACGATTGCAAGATGAGATGGAAAGGTTAAGAGTTGATAAGGAGAGGTTGACGCAAGAACAAGAAATAATTATGAAGAACTTCTCAGGCCGAAATAGCCATAGACACCCTATTATGAGCCTTGACCATGGAAATAGGACTGGAACACAAAGAGAAAGAGATGCTAATATGGAATTTGAAGGTGATCAAAAAAATAATGAACAAGATACTGACAATGTTTCTAGTCATAAGGGACCTAAAAGGAAAAAAATTGAGTTGTAAGGGGAATTTAAGAAAATTAAGCCCCCAACATTCGATTGGTCATATATCAGCTACAAAGCAAAGCCACCTTGTGGTGGGAAGAAGTGAAGACAATGTGAAAAAATGACAAGCAAGAAGTAACCTGGAAAGATTTTCATAATCATTTTAAAGATAAATATTTAACTAAGTGATTTTATGATGAGAAGGCAAATGAATTTCATGACCTTTGGTTGGGGTAGCTTTCTATGGATGATTTCGTAACAAAATTTACATAATTATTGATATATGTCCCATACATACATGAGGAAATAGAAAATTTTCAACGATTTATTAGTAGTTTACCTATATTTATGAAGGAACGACGAGAATTTGATAACCCCAAAACTATGGACGAGGTTATTAGAAAATCTCGAATATGCTACCAACATATGATACAAAAAGGAGATAATAGTAAGAAGTGGACAAAGAAGAAAGGATAGAAACATGCAAAAAATAGTAAGGGCTTGAAATCTACAAATTTTAAGAGTTCTTTTAAGAATTAGCAGAATCGGAATTCGGGGAGAATTTAGCAAAAATCCAAACTACACAATGAAATGAATCTATTGAATAACCTAACAAATATGAATTGGAAATAAAAACCAAACCCCCATTGTAATGTTGGGGATGTGGAGGACCCCATTATGCCAAGAATTTCCCTTATCGAAAAGGAATAGAACAGGTAGCTCAAATTCAAGAAGCATCTACAATAGGGGACGTAGAAAGAAGTCTACCTAGAATTAATGTTGCATTGAAAGATCATCGGGTCGAGTACCAATGAACAATTGTGGAATTCAAGTCGAGTACCAATGAACAATTGTGGAATTCAGGTCGAGTACCAACGAACAATCGTGGAATTCAAAGGTAAAAATTTTAACTATAACATAACTATTTTAATTAATCCAGGTGTTATTCTAAGTTATATCATTCCTAATGTAGTATAAAAATTTCAACTACAGCCAGTCAAATTCAAGAATTTGTGGTTGGTACAACTAGCCACGGGGGCAAAAGAAGGGTACTAGCTAAAGTAACTAACTGCCCAGTAATATCAATTGAACAACCAATAGCAAAAATTTAAACATTCTTCCCTTAGGAGGATATGATATTTTGATTAAAATTGACTAGTTGGAAAAGCATTGGTCTCTTGTAAATTTCAAAGACAAAACCATTAGTTATCTAAGTGAAGAAGGTAGAAGATAGGAAGTGTAGGGAGTAAAATGTCCCCTTAAATTAAGACCCATTACAATTTCACATGTGGAAAAATCTATTAGGAAGAGGTGCCAAATTTATGTAGTTCACGTAGGGTATTCAAAATCTAAAAAGAATATTGTCACCTTAGGAAACCTGCCTATTATGTAATATTTTGTTTATGTTTTTTGGAATATATTCATGGCTTGCCTCCAAAAAGAATGATGAGCCTCATAAATGGGTAATTATATGGGCCTTAATTAACCTCCTAGCTTAGTCAAACCAACTTTTCTCATAACTTATTACATGTTTTCTATTATACTTTGTTTATGAGGTGAGTTAGAGTTGGATATTATGCTTTCTGGTCTAATATGCATTGAATGCAGGATTAAAGGAGAAAATCAAGGACTTTTGGCAAATAATAAGGTCAAAAATCTAATGGGACAAGGTAGAGGGATTGTGGGAGGTAAATCCTCCTCATTTACTACTCCTCCATTCAAATATTCCTCCATTCATCACATCATCTTGGAGTGAAAACAACCAAATCATGAGGACTAGAAGGTAGTTGAGAAAGTGAGAGACAAAGCACCAGTTTATCTCGAGTTTGGGAGCTGAGACTCCCTAGTTTTAAGGAAGTTGTTGGGAACTTCAGATGTATAAGTAGAGAGGCCTAGGACCTCAGTAAGATTCAGATTTTTTATGGTAAAACTCTAATCTATTTTCGAGCTGCAAAACTTGTGATAGTTCTATTGATGTAATTTATTGTGTTGGTAATAAGAATGAGTTTTGTTTTGAGCCAACACTGAGTTAATTCAGAGGGTCGAAGCTCTTTCATTAGGGCCCAACCCTAGCAGCCAAGGCTCCTCTTTATTGTTCATGTATGTTTAGTGTAGATTCATAGCTTCATTGTTAATTTGTTTTTAGATGCATTTCCATTACTTGTGTAGATTAGATTGGTTGTTTGATAGTTTGATTTCATTTGTGCCTTATTTCAAGTAGCAAGTTAGCAAGAAGAAAAAGGATCACCACAAGGTTGTTAGCAGATGTCTCGGCCTCACTTCCCCCTCTGGGACCATGACTTGAGGAAGGGTCCCTTAAGCAGCCCCAAAAACACAAATTTCTAGTTCTTTTATGAGCTTTGGAGTTTGTTGTCTTTAATGTTTTTAATATTTGGTTAATTTTGCAAGGTATATTTCATTGTCATCCTTCTCATCTCCATTTTTGTAGTAGATCTCACTCATGCTTTCATTCCTTTCAACAATTTTCTTCATGCATATTATAGGAAGTTGATTCATTAATTTTGCTTTTCTAGTTTACGAAAATGTATCTTGTTGCATAGCTTTTTGGAAGACACGCATGTTTTATATAGAGAAGGTGCTTTAGGAGGAGACTAAGACTTCATAGCCAGTAGCGACCTTCCACTTCATCCACCTTAGCCATCCCTTGTTTTCACCATCACCTTCACTAATTTTCCATCATTTTTCATAGAAATTCTCCCAAGCACATTGAGTGAATCTAGCCATCTATTTTCTTGGATATTGACACTTGAGTGATCCTTGACCTTCTCTCACTCCATTCCACCCATCACACACCTTTCCTAAGCCTCCCAACACCTCCAACAACTCACATTTCACTCTCGGTTGTATCTTGTAGGTTTCATGTAATTCCTACAAGATCATCCTGTAGGTTTCTAGTACATCTTGTAGGTTTTCCTAAAACCGCCTGTTTTGAGGCCAAATTGATGGAAAACCTCTAGGAAGTCACCAAAATCCTCCCGGGGGTCCTCCATACCATCCAACCATTTCATAACCCTTCTAGCCATCCTCAAACATCATTAATCCGCCTGCCATATCCACAAGAACAATTAGTTTGCATACTTGATTTTGTATAAAAATACCAGAAAAGAAAAAACAGATTTATTTATTCTCTTTACTTGCACATTAGTAGTTTTTTATGCTTCTTACTTCTGCAACTTAGATAGTAGCATTTGTTTCATGTTGATTTATCATTTCTGCCTAACATAGCTTCTTAAATGATTAATTAGTGTATGGTGTGATTTAGCATTACATGTTGACCTCCTCCATTAATGTGGTAGAGTAACTCTCTCAGAGTAGATTTACCTTTCTTCCATCAAAGAATCAAGCTTCTTCTGACTCCATAGAAGTCTGGCTTGGAACCCTAGTGGTCTCTCGCCAGTTGAACAGTGACAACAGGCAGAACCATCACTTTTACTTGTCCATATAGCACTGTCACCTCCCAGTTTGTACAAAGCCCAGGTTGATAAGTAAAGTTGGTAGCCTAGGAGTGGCAGCATCCTTGCTGCAATAACGGCACTCATCACTTTTTGGCACTGTTTTCGTGGAGTTGTCTGAGTAGAATGTGACTACTGCTTTCTTTTCTTCTATTTCTTATCTTCAATATTCTGCCATTAGTTTATTTCTGCAAAATAGTCTAGTTGTTTCCTTTCCTTCATTTTGCATTGTTTGTTTTCCTTTGCATTTTGCAAGTAATATTTCAATTCAACAAGTAGGTTTTTCATTTTGTCAATAATTTTCATTCAATCAGAAATTTCAATTCTGCAAGTACTTTCCAAGTTTAAAAAAAAAAATACAAAACCAAACCAAAAATATTTCCTTTCATTCCTCGTAGGAATAGGGACAACTTAGGGAAAAAATTTCCAAATAGCCCCACTGCATCCAACAGCCAACCTTTCCTCTTCTTTGGTGGCTGTAAACTGGAGGAACCCTTAGGTGAGAAACCTAACATATTTGAAGATCCTAAAAGGGAAGAAGAAGAAGAAGAACCCATTCTTACTGAACCAATGGCTAAAAAAATGACAAAGGAAATAGAGAGAGAGTTGAGGGTGCCTCCCCCATTAGGGAAACCAATGGGGACACTAAGATGAAAAATATAAGGCCCTCTACCCTACCTCATTTCCATGGCCTAACCACAGAGGACCTCGACATTTTCCTATTTGAGTTTTCTATTATATGCCGAACCTATGACTATACAGATGATGAGAAAAAGTTAAAATTGTTTCCATCTACCCTCAAGGATGCAGCATTGTGCTAGTTCATGGGTTTACCTAGAGATAGTGTTAAGGGATAAATTCCCCTAGGGCTTTGGTTCAAAACCCTAGTAGAGCAGGAGTAATCTACAACAAGAAACAAGCATATAATTCTGGCAAAATGCTTAAACGAATGAACTATGTGAGGATGTACATGCCCAGGGGTCCTTCATTCGAGTTGTTCTAGCAAGGGTCCAAACCCTTTTCAACTCCTCACGATCTTTGAACCTGCAAAATAACCAATTCAAAGACGCATAGCAGCATATAGATAAATCATTATAGTGAAATAAACTTTATAACGTATAAGTAGATGGTTAGTTATACATTGAAATAGTCATTCATATATAAATCATAACAATAACATTAGATGCATGAAAAAAGTTGATATCAAGAACAAGACAATGTTTCTTTTTATTGCAGATAACTATAATAAAACATGGAAAGAGTTCACTTGAGTCTTCCTCTTCTAGCTCCAAACAGAATTGTCCCCCAGGTCCGTCCAGTCCTAGTCTTCAACAGGCTCCTTCCACAACCAATACCATGATAACTCCAAACATATGAGAGAACATCAAAACTCAAGGAAATAAGGGTTTCCTAAACTTGAGGAAGTGGTTGAAGCACAGGGATTCTTCAGACTTGATCAAGGGATAATCTCAGTATAGTAATTCAATCTCTTCTCTCCTCCTCTAGGCCTTCCCATTGAAGTCCTTAAAGTAGTTTTTTAGTTGGGAAACAGTTGGGCCACGGGCACTTATAGGTAATCAATGGGTAAAACCCATGATCTCTGCCCATAATTAAGGAAATTTAATTTTTTTAAGTGTTTTAAGACACATATGCAGGTTGGGTATATACTAACCCACATGTACACACGTTTAATACATGGCAAAGTCACATACAGGGAGTAAAACACTGTTTTTAAATATTTGGACCAAGTCTGGAAGGAAGGGTTGCCCTAGGCCATAAATCAAGTATCACAAATTCCAAGAGTGATATTTGGAGCTATAACAGATGCCCCCTAATATATGAGGTCAGAAGGGGTACATGATGGCTGAAATGTATTAAGTACATGGAAAGGAAACCTCTCAAAAACTAAGAAGGACTTCACCAGATTTCAACCTACCAAGCCAGCAAAAGAAGATCAGAAAGAAACAACTATCTGAGGCGGGCATACCCATGCTCAGAGAAAGTAAAGCATGTCTGCATATCAAGTACAAGTGGATCCACTATGTATACTAGTATAAGGAACTGAAAGTACATAATGGATTCTCTAATCATGATCGAACAAGTACATGTCTAAATATCACATATAAGAAGATGATCAATGAAGCTGAAAGATGAAGCAGATCACTGATGTCAAAAACTAATTCCAATAGTACCAAATGAACACGATGGAGTAAGATGATACTACATCGCAACTTGATTCACCATATAGGATGTCGTCGTGAAGGACTGCAACATATAAGGTGGAATGGTGTCAACTAGTAGCAACGGGAGCAATTGACAAGTGAACCAAAGAATGTTAATGCAACCCGAGGTCTTCACCGACCGCCGTGGTACATTTCTACACAATGGGAATAAATGATCTGAATTCGACCATGTGAGAAATCATTTCATTACCGATCATTGATGTATACTGTTAACAAACGCGAGACTACTCACCGATAATGATAATGAGAGTCAAGGTACCCAGTACATTCTAACAAGTGCGAATAGATGAGCTGAAGTCGAACACCTGTAAGAATCTATCAATCAAGAGACAATGATGGTTTCCCACTATCGATAACAAAAGCTCTGCCACTAATGACTGCAAACCCCAAGGTACTGCCAAATGGACTCTAGACCTTTGCCCCAGAGCAATGAGTCGTAGTTGATAGGGAAACATCCACTAGAAGGAAGGCATTAAGGCATCCTTCATCAATCTATTGCGAGTGTAACCCGCAGGCTAATAATGTGGAAGGAATCGGACGAAAAAAATGTAGTAACCTGACCGAAGCATGTTTCCGGCGTACACAAGATGTAGCTAGCGCATGATAGAAACCCTCTGAACCAACCAATAATGAAAGCTAACACAGAGGTGAGGAATCCACCAATAGGTTCAAATGGAAACCAAGGCACTGCACAAATCCCAATGTGTGATAATGAAAGTTGATGTCGAACATAAGGGAAACCACTCAATCAAAGACCCATGATACTGATCGATGTTGAGCACAAGGTGACCTATCAATAATGAAAATAGGGCCAGGGTGTGGCTCTAGGCCTGTCCTCAAAGCAATATGTCATCGTCGATAAGGACAAGACCCACTAGAAAGAATTCAATGGAGACCTTCTCAAACCGGCATGAGTAAAGGACCAATATAACTGATGTGATGATAGACAAGACAATGACAACCAGGGATAGCCGACTAAAAAATAGGTCAAGAGACAGCGCAAAGAGGCCGACTCCAGCTTACATTCCTTGAACAAAAGCACGACTCAATGATGACCATGTGGCAGCATATGATGACTCTGTATAAGCTTGTCATGCAAGAGGCACGAACAAACTCTCCATATGATTGGAAGAGATAATCAATCGGAGGAGAACTGACTCAATAACAAGGTTAAGGCGTACCTAAGTCAAGCTAAATACCACCCAAATGGAGGAGATACTTTGTTTGAGTGCTTTGTTCAAAGGCAACACAACTGACTCTAGCTACCGATAATAAATGGAAATGTTGTCCCATTCCCACAATTGGTTTTTTGGAATATGTAATTTTTTTTCTTTTTCTTTAAGCTAGAAAAAGAATAAAATAATGTTATAGTACAGTGGAAAGAACGAGTGTTAGTGAAACAGATGATCTAGTTCCTGGGATGGGAACATTCCTATGCTCAATGCAGGGAGGTGAAGTTGGTCAAGGACACTCAAAGGGACATTCTTTCCATGGGTCTCAAGGTGTGTCAAGTTGCTGAAGCTAAGGGATTGCAAGTTTGATTTTGCAGACGTCATGGTCAAAACATGGCTTAAACACAAATCCAAGTGAAGTTGGCTTAAGGCTAAAAGGTGCAAACGGTCAATATACAATGCAGTAGTACAACTTAACACAAAGGAGCCTCTAGGGTATAAGGCCAGAACGAAGCGAAGAAGCAAAGAGGAATGAGTCTTCAACACACAAGTCATGGCAGGACTAGAGAGGACTCCCGAGCCTACTCAATGAAGAAACATGGGCAACCAATGTCAATGAGGTGCTAACTACAATGCCCATGAAAAGGATGGCTCTACCATCATGTCATGGTTTAAAAAATTGGTGAGTGGAGATGGTTTACTAACCATAACATGATGGGATCAACGTTATGGCAAGTGTATCGAAAAATGGAGGCTGGTATGCAAAATCCATGGAAAAATGGCTTCCCTAACCTATATTCCAATGAGTAAATGATACCTGCCATGACAGGTCAGCAGTCATGGAACCAACGTGAAATCTCCAAAGAAGCATCCAAAAAGTCCTGAAAAAACAACCTATTCCCAACAATCCAAGCGTACAAGTTAAAAGATTCATGAGACAAAAAAAAAAGTTTTGAAAAAAAATTGACATTTTCAAAGCCTATAAAATGATTTTTTGACTCACCATTGTTACCATTTGTGTTGAGAGCAAAAGTCGTTGAGAAAAAGAAGCAAACTTTCCTCCCAAAGAATCCAACCGTTCAAATTAGCTCAAAATCATCAGGTAACCCCCAAATCTAGCTTGCATTCATTTGTTATTGTTTTTAGAAATTTTAATTGAGGTTTTACCATTGGAAATTATGTTAAAAATTTCAACGCGGCGTATAGGTAGGTTGATTATGAGAAACCCACGTATAAGCTGGCCCTACACGTGACTATGTATGAAATGGACTCGTGTATACGTGGTTTGCAATTAGAACAAAAGAACTAACGGTTGAACCTTGAATTTCTTTCAGGATGAAAATCACCTGGAGGGAAAGGGAGCATGCTACTATTGATGATGAGGTTATGAATGATCAACAGGCCTTAGATGTATTGAGGGGATGTGGTTTATTAAAAATTTTCAAAATTCCAAATATGAAGGAAAACATCTGCTTGCTTGAAATGTTAATACATTATTGGAGTATCGAAGATGATGCATTCATGATTGATCAAATGCCTTTAAGGATAGATATATAAGATATTTACTTTATCACTGGTCTCTCCTGAAGAGGGGAAGTTGTACATTTGACAGGCCAATCACGAGGTAGTCTTTCAGTGGAATACTACATACACATAATTGTCCGTGGCATCCGGAGAAGATTAGAAGCCAAATTCCAATCAAACATGCAGAGAGTTTGTCCCCGAGGATAATACTACTCACCATAGCCAGGATAAATGGATCAACCTCATTGCACCAAGCGTCACGACTATCCATGAGCTTGGCCATATATTGTCTCACTATTGTGTTTGAACTGTGTACACCTATTCTTACCAATATGAAGAGCCATTTATCCTCCATTTAGAAAAGACAGACCAAAAACTTTGGATATGGGACCATTTTGTGCTCCTTCTTCCTCGAGAACGTTCCAGGGTTACGTCTCAGAGTATCAATTCCTATCAGTAGCCCTCGAGATCCTCGAATGGGTAGGTGGGTCGACCTGATGAAATGCCTTGGAGGCGGAGACATAACAAGGACTACTTTTGATGATGATTTCTTCTCCTGGTAGGAGTAGAGAATCATCATTGTGGACGACTATCCTTATGCTGGCATGGACTTCAGGGGAGATTCGGATCTAGTGCTGCCACCAAATACAGCATGGGGAGAGACAGGTAACCATTTTTAAAGTTTTATCACTTTTTATGATTTTTTATTTTTTTCAAATATGAAAATGAACTTAAAGATATTTTTTATGGGATTAAAATATTGATTTAATGATCATGTTCCAGATGTGTGTCTGATTCAACCAGACAGATTTCCGCGGCACAGGTGTCGTGGAAGAGGTGCTGAAGAGGCGGCTACACAGACTGAGAGAGTCTTGTATGCAATCCAGTGAAACTTGGTGAGATTGACTCACCGAGTACCAATGGAGGTTGTAGAAGATCTTCCAGAGGATATGCAACACTGCGTGGTAGGAGTGCCACGTGACTGGGTTTGCCTTTTTTGGCATGTGGCCAAAGCAGTGGTCACCTACTTAGCCGCTCATTCTAAGCCAGGTCATTATATGTACTGGACATGATTATGGGCATTTTAGTCCCAATTTTGTATATTATTTTTTAAAACACTTTATGTACACACAGGAAATTTTATGATATATATATGTGTGTGTGTGTGTGTGTGTGTGTGTGTGTGTGTGTGTGTGTGTGTGTGTGTGTGTGCATACAGTTCCATATTTTTTATGTTTGATTTTATCTTGATGAATGAATGATATGCCAATCTAATGCTTGATTAGCGATAGAATCCGCTAATGAATTGTTAGATCGTGGAATGTGAAAATAAGTGATAAAAACAAATGATCTTTGCAACACCCTCACTCTCAAAAATTGGCGATATAAATAAGGATCTCGAACCCAATAAATTTTATTCAATTGTGACATCACCAGCTGTGAGTCAAGATACACTACCAACGAATCAATTCCATAAGAAATAGCTTCGGATAGTAAATTAATGACAACAATATATTCGGCAATATTATTTGACGTCAAACCAATACATACTCCCCTTGACACCATCAACGAACCAATTGGATAATAAATCACCCAAGTTACGGACGCAAGATTCCGAGTGTGCCGACTAGCACCACTGGCGAATCCAAAATAGACCAAGTCATCCATCAACGCCTGCCAAAGTAGATAATAAAAAAATGTCGATATCAATAAAACTCCCCATAATATATGTAAAAAAAAATACAAAATATACAAAGAAGCCATTGCTCAAAAGTAACCTAGGAAAAGTATTTCTTGAGGTAGAGCCCATTTCGGGGCTTTGTCAACTTGTTCCCTTCAAAATTGACTAATTCGTAAGCCCCTTTTTCTAAAACTTGTTTCACTCTAAAGGGACCATACCACATGGATTTGAATTTTCCTACCCCCAAGGCATCTTTATCTTGGTCATAGATCAAGACAAGGTCTCCTTCAAAAAAGACTCGAGGATGGACAGTTATATCATACTGAGTTTTAACCCTTTTCTTATGAGTGTCATTGATTATGGCGGCATCTTGACACTGCTCACCGATATGTTCCAAATGAAGGAGGCGCTCTTCGAGACTAGAGGTCGTTGGAAGGAGCTCAACAACTATCTTAAGAGATGGAATTTCAAATTCAACAGGAAGATATATTCCAACCTATAAACTAACTGAAAAGGTGTAAAACCGGTGGCAGTCTTTACTAAGGTTCGGTACACCCAAAGAGTCAGATACAACATGAGATGCAAATTGGAGTGATTTTTGTCAATTGTATTTTGTAGGATCATTTTGAGGGACTTATTCATGGCTTCTACTTGGCCATTGGCCTAAGGATAATACAGAGATGAATGCTCTTGCCGGAAACCCAATTTAAGAGCCAATTTAGACATCAGTTGGTTCTGGAAATGACTGCCATGGTCAGTGACAATCTCTCTCGAGATACTGAATCATGAAATAATATGATTGAAGAGGAACAATGTTTTTGTTTCACTATCATTTTTATAAGTGGGCATGGCCTCAACCCACTTCGTAAAGTAGTCTACGACCACAATAATGTACTTGTGATTCGTTGTTGAAGGTGGATTACAAGTCGTAAAGTCAATACCCCACTTTGCAAAAGGACCGATAGTAATAACAGGAAAAAGAGGAGCTGGATGTGTGCACATCTTTCGAGTATAGACTAGACAAGGGTGGCAACATTTGACCGCTTCAATAAAATCTTTGAAAAGTGAAGGCCAAAAGTAGTCGACATGCAAGATTTTCTGGGTTGTAGCAAGCCCTGAAAGATGACCACCACAAGCTCCATTGTGGCAAGCATTAAGCACAGACTCTGCTTCCTCTAAGGTTAAACAATGCCTAAGGATTGAACCAACCCCTTGGCGATATAATGTATCACCAATGATGACATAATTCTTAGCCAGGTGACGTAATTTTCGACATTCATCCTTGGAGGCACCAGGAGGGAACTTTGAAGTTTGGAGATAGATAATGATGTCTCCATAATAGGGGTCTTATGAAGAGATGAGGAATAGATGTTCATTAGGAAATCTCTCCTCATAAACAGTATCTTCTCCACAAGGCAGCTTAGAAATTAACTCCGCAAAAACCAATGATTTCTTAGAGTTGGCCGACAAGAACTTGAGATCGAATTCTTGTAAAATAACAATCCATCGATTGTATTTGCCCCCAATCACTTACCTACTGAGGAAAAATTGGAAAGGATTGACTGCCACTAAGGAAAATGTTTTATGTAGCAAAATATAATGGCAAAGCCGTTGGACAGCATGGATAGTTGCCAAGGCCAATTTCTCAACCAGCGGATAGCATAGTTCAGGACCTACCAAGCTTCGACTCAAGTAGTAAATCACATGCTCTATAAGTGCATCATCTTCCTGAATGAGAACCATACCTATGGTTGATTCTGCAGCTGCAAGATATAAAAGGAAATCTCTACCATAATCTAGTAGACTCAAAAGTGGGGCAGAGATCAACGCCTGCTTCAAGGCATCAAAATATCGTTGCATAAAGTCATCCCATAAAAATGGAACTCTTTTCCTGAGAAAACACATAAACCCTTTAGTTATCTTAGCATAGTTTGGTATAAATCGTCTCAAGAAATTTTCCTTCCCCTAAAGACTTTAAAGTTGTCAGATGGAAGACAGGGAAGGCAACTAAAATATCGCCTCCACCTTGAAGGGATCAACTCAAATCCCTACAGTTGACACAATGAACCCTAACAACCGACCAAATGTAACTGCAAAAATGCATTTATTTGGATTCAACCGGATCTTGTAAAAATGAAATCGTTCTAAAACCAACCGAATGTGACTAGGATGATCATCTCTCTTTCGAGAACGAGTAGATAAATCATCCAAGTATGCTTCGATGACATGCTTGATGTCGTGGAAAGCGTATGACATGGCCCGCTGAAACATAGCTCCAGCATTTTTAAGACCGAAAGGCATCTTTTTGTATGTAAAGGTACCCCAGGGACATATGAAAGCTATCTTATGCTGGTCTTCTAGATGGATAGATATCTGATTATAACTGGAGAATCCATCCATGAAGGAAAAAAATATCATTACCCGCACATTCATCAACTATCTTATTAATAAATAGTGTGGGGTAATTATCTTTCAAACAAGATTTGTTCAAATCCCTATAGTCAATGCATACACGGATCATTCCTTTTTTTTATCAACTAGGACTGGATTAGAAACCCAATCTGTTAGAGGAACGGGGTATATGAAACCCTCCTTGAGCAGCTTTTCTACTTCAGCCTTAATAGTTGCTGCTTTCCTAAGATTGACTGGCTGAAGCTTCTGATGAATCGTTTAGTTTTTTCATACGTCTTGAATGTTGAATGATGGATGGATCAATACCATGCATTTATTCATAAGACCAAGAAAATACATCCCGAAATTCTTTAAAGAGGTCGATATAAATTTGAATCTCTTCAGGGGAAAACTTGCCTCTAATGAAGACATTTTCTATGATATTAGGGTTCCTAGAGATGTTTATCGGTACGGTTTTTGAAATGACCGACATGTTACCTTCGGCACGGATATGTACTGGAGCCAAAGGGCTTGAAACCATATAAACATCACTAGTAAGAAGATTGGAGAACCTAGACTCAACTTCTCGTAATGGGGGAAGAAAATATGAACGATGGTGTAAGTCTTCCCAAGGTCGATCTACACCCATCATTGCTTCTAAGATTGCTTCCTCAGATGGTAAAAACCTTATCTGAGCAATCCATAGCAGAAGGTCCAAGCTGGGGCCACATCACCATCTAACTCTTCCTCTGACAAAGGAGTAGGATGGTCATCTGCAAAGTTAACGATAGACTGATATCTAAGATCTACTGCAGACATAAGGAATGCCATTCCACCAACTTGTCCTTCATCTAATGTGGTTGTAGGCAAAGGCAAGGTCCAAGGGTCTGAAAAATAATGAGTCCGCAAGAACTCTTCCCGTGAAGACTCTCTGGAGGATGAAATTACATTGATTCTAGCTATAGGAGTGGGAAGATCAAATGTACCCATCAATGAAGAATACATCCCAACTCCTAGATTCTCGATAGGTTGACGAGGGTTATCCACCAACGGAATAGTAGAATCCAAATTTGCACGAGGGTCAGCTAGAGAATAATCCAATTGATCAACCTTGACAATTTTCCCCTCATGAGGAAAACAAAGGACTCGAAATAGAGTCGAAACAACGACATCCATTTCATAAATCCAATTTCATCCTAAGAGGAGATTTAAATCTAGGTTGGAATCAATGATTTCTACTTTGATATTAACGACCTTTCCTCCAACACATATAGGAAAATCTGAGATAATCTTGTGTGGCCTATGAGAATGTCCATCAAATTTCGTCAAGAGTGTGGGTGAAGGAATAGCTGAAGGTGATCCAATGGCCTTCCAACATGACATAGACATTACGCATGTGGAAGCTCCCTCATCTATAACTGTTCGAAAAATGTTAGTTTTCCAGTAAGTAGACTTTATTTGAAAAGCCATATGATGAGGAAGTCTCTTGTTGACATTGAGCATGTCAAAAGTGAGCACTAAAGAATTGTTTGGATCAATTGCCCCTATTGCTGAAAGCAAAGCACTTAGTTGAAATGGACACGGCTGGAGTACCTCTAAAGCAGATATAGATCATGGACTTTGAGCCAGATCTTCTACAATGGAGTAGTTATGGGATTCCTAGCATTAGGGTTGATAGTCGTACATTTGGTGGAACCTTTCGGTATTCGAGGTATAGACTTGACAGAGGGTCGCTCAATATGAAGTTGATCTATAGTTCCAGGAATAGATTTATCCTTGTATGTTTTATCTTCACCATAATCATGTGACTGTGTGGCCACATTGATGTGAGAACCCATCATGAAAACATTTGAGGAATTGTCCCCCTCCTAGTTGCCCCTTGCAGAGGTACCAAGGTTTGAATTCACGCCAACAAGAAACTACTACGCTTGGGGGAAAGGGTTAGTTAAGACGACTTGGGAGCTAGAAGACCCTTGCTACACTAACAAGCGCTGAGCATCTTGAATTTTTGGGCAGAGATGAGTCAAATGGTATCCACTGCAGAGCTTGCATGGAAACTTAACTTTCTTCTTAGATTCTTTACCGCCCTCACCAACATTATTGTTGGGCTTATTCGCATTACCCTTCCCATCTTGATTCTTCTTTTTACCTCATCCCTTCTTCTTCCCATCGGAATTTTAATTTCCTTTGGGGTTAGAAGCCTTAACGGCATTTACGGAAGAAGGTTGAGAAGGTGGAGTAGTAGATGGTGTAGCCTGATTGGAAGAAGCAATTTGTATAGACAACTGTTGCAATTGGCTCAGAAGTTTCACCGCATTCGCATCAATCGATCCAACAATACTATCAACATGTAGGCTTGGCTTTGGTTTGGCTACATCAACCATAGATCTAGGAGCATCAGGCAAGATTTTCTAAAGGTTCCCAAACTGAAAATATATTAGGTCTAACTGCTACGTGCCAAAGATAGCCTACTCTTCGGAATAAACTCTAGACATAGAGACATCCTTAGAGATCTCAGGTTGTAATGATTTTAAAAACCATTCAAGACAGAATTCAGGTGGAATTTTGGCTTTAATGAGCCTCTTTCTCCTTCTCCATTCCTGGATATGATCCGAAATGTGAGTGGCCGTGTCCTAATGAAAATTGGCCAGAAGTTCAGTTCCAGCTTCGTAATGAACAGGAAACTAGAAATGGTTTAAGAAAATGTTAGCCAAATCGGTGAAAGATGTAAAGGTGCTTCCTAGAAACTCTATATACCACTTAGCCACATTGCCAGTTAAAGTGCATTGAAATAGTCTCAACCTAATCAAATAATCAATGAGGGAGTTCGATTAGCACCACTAATGGAATGTGTTTACATGGTTGCCCAGGTCTTCATTGCTCTTCCCTTCAAATTTTGGAGTATCCAATGGAAGTTTGGTTAGGACCAGAGGCCAAGCCAAATTGTATCTGATTGGATAGTTCGTTAACTTAGTCAAGTCTGGTAGATTGAGCTTGGCTAGAAAAGGAAGTCTCGGAGGACCTTGGGGATTCCACCCAGATTGGGTGGGGTTCCGAAAGTCTGAAAAGAATGACCTAGATTTTGAAAGGCACCAAGTTGCTCGAAGTAACTAGTAGAACCTACTAAACCAAAAGGTGACCCTTGTGGTCCAGCAAAACTCGAAGTTTGACCAAGCCGAAAAACCTCCATAACCGGCAAAGTTTCCCCCTAACGAATTATTATAAGAAGTTGACAACCCTTGGTAAGGGTTCCAAGCATTAGCTAAGGGTGGAAAACTTTGAAATGAATTCATTAAGGAATACGGCACATTCCCTTGTTGGCCGAAAAACTAATTCCCAGTTCCTATTCCGCTAACCGCAGGTTTTGTCCAACTCTGGAAGGGATTACTACCTTGACCTATGAAAGGAAAAGGCATAGACTCCACTGTCAGATTAGAATGTGGTATATGACCACTTTCAAATGGGAAACCCTAAAAAGAGGCCAATCCACTCATCATGGACATGGAGGTGGTTAATGGTAGACTTAATGGAACTGAAGGAATACCTTGAGAGGGCATTCCAAAAGGGAAGAATCCAGAACTAGATGCATTAGCTTGGGAACTTCCACTCATCAACGGAATGGAAGTCGACCCAAACAAGGATGTACTGGAAATAGACCCAAATAAATATGTAGAAGGGATGGAAATAGTTCCTCCCCCTTGTACTGATATACGAGTTTGCATACTCGTAGCACTCGTGGTGGATGTCATGCTTCCAGTAGTGGTCATCGAAGGGATGTTTGTGTGTGGACCTGGGCTTGAAGGCCTGTGTGTCAGAGTTCCGACGTATAACAATACGTCCCTATGATCTGAAGGGAGAGGAGAATTCGAAGCTGCAACTGACTCTAAGAGCTCTTCTACCTCACTATTATCTTCCGACTTGAAGAGTACCCGAGAAAGAATTGGTGTGTTCCTCTCTAACTCTATGGCAGTACTAGGGCTACCTTGTACACTAATGCCCCTAAGTAGAGGATCAATCTCTGATGTGCTAGCTACCACTAGTTGAAAACCACTGGAAAAATCGCTCCTACACCTTCTAGGAGAAGGCTCTGGACTCGCAGGTGAAAGCCCATGAAATCTACGGGACCGTCTAAGTGATCAGTTAGCCACTTTGAATTGTTTAATAAGATCTACTTAAAAACTCAAGAAAATATGCTAGGGTAATTACACCCCAGGTCTACTAGCGAAGGTATCAGAGGTAGTTATGCTGACCTCCAGACAACAGCCTTTACCGGTGCAAGCCCCCAAGCTTTGCAAGGGTGCCCTCCAGAAGTACCGTTGAACATGATGCAACTTCAACCTCAAGTGCCACAGGATTCCCCTTTGTAGCCACCTATGTAGATCCCTAGAATTGGCAAAATAAAGACAGCATCTTGTATCAGAAGTTGGGCGGAACAGTCGTGAGGTAAGATCCGACAAGTAAGAGAGGGGGTATCTCTCGTCCTTATCTTCACAAACCCTCATGCTTAACTCCCAGTCGCGAAGCTTTCCCGGTCTCCCTAACATTATTGGATTTCACTCTTTATTTAGACTTCTATGTTTCACAATTTAAAGTGGCCTTGGAGATTTTACTCTCCTCTCGCCTAATCCAAGGTCCTAAATAACCTAAAACTTGTTGGTGTAACTGATTAACAATATAAAAAGTTCTAGTTTATTTTATTAAGCACTTGATTTTAAGTGGTTGTTCTTTTTAATTCAAAGGGACAATACGGAAGTGAAACTAATGGTGTTCTTATGATGTAAAAGAAATTAATGAAAAACTAACTTATATGCAATGCACTTGTTTGTTCTTCAATGAAAAGCAACTTCTACTTGGGTTCTAAGAAACTTCTATAAAGCAAAAACCTTTTTCCTTTTCTTTTCTTGTAGTAGACTTCACACTCACAAAAACTAAAAGACTATTGATGCTCTAATGATGCAGAACTACCCTAATGCAAGGTCTACATGACAATGCAAAAATTCTAGATTACTCTAAAAAATAAAATTAAAGCAATTTGTTTACAATCCTACTTAAGTGATTTGAAAGGAATATAGATCTTGAACACGAAACCTTTCCAAAACAAGGAGGACTAATCAAAAAAGATCCCAAATCACTCTCAAAAACCAAAAGAAACCAAACTCAAATTCAGTAAAGAAAGCAAAAACAATGTTTTTGAAGGACTTTTCTTTTTCAAGAAAGCAATAGAAGCAACTTTTCAAAAGTACTCAAAATGCTACCAAAGACTCAAAGATCGAAAACAAACAAGGAAACTTTGCAAGTTGTCAATTCCACGCGAATGAAAACTTAACAAAATAGGTGTTTCAAGATGCACTAAACGATCGAAAAGCAACAAAAAGAGGTTTGAGACACTGATCAAGAAATCAAGAAAGGCACACTTTCAAACTTGTCAACAAAAACTTTCGAAAAGCAAGAAGAAGTGAATGGCCACAAAATTGATGGGAAGCCAAGCAAGCAAACCATAAAAATGAAGTTTGACACAAAGATTGCAAGCAATCTTCTTGTTTCGGAAGACCAAAACAATCAAGAACCTCTACAAGAAGCCTTGTGTGTTCAAACTAAAATGATAAAACTCACTATAAAACAAACTAAGACCAAAAACTCTTCAAAGCAGGAGAGAACTCAAAACAGTAAGCTTACTGAAAAATTAAAATCTGAAAACAGAATCTGACCACTTAGGAAGCACATAGGCCAAGAGACAAATATTTCCAGATAAAAAGACTTGAAAAAATCATGCAAAAGAAATGTATACATGACTGTGTCTCTACAAAGTTGCATGTACATGCACTTCAACCAAAAGAAACCTGCGTATATGCGGTTTCAGTTTAGATAAACTACCATGTATACGCTTCTATAACCCGACAAAGATGCGTATATAAAGGTTTACATGAAAAAAAAAAAAAAATAGGCCTGATGAAAAGGATCAGACTTGAAGTCTGACTTCCTACAGGAGCAGACAACACAGCAGGCAAACTAAAAGTTGAGTCCTGATTGGCACTAAATAACCCAAACTAGGAACAACAAGATTGTTGTCCCCAGTGGAGTTGCCAATTCTATTAAGGGATAAAGTCCCCTAGGGCTTTGGGTTAGAACTCTAGTAGAGCAGGAGCAATCTACAGCAAGGAACAAGCATATAACTCAGGGAAAATGTTTAAACGAACGAACTATGCGAGGATGTACATACCCAGGGGTCCTTCATATGGGTAGTTCTAGCTAGGGTCCAAACCCTCTACAACTCCTCACGACCTTTGAACCTGCAAAAAAGCCAATTCAAAGACACACAGCTACATATAAATAATCAACTATAGTGAAATCAACTTTATAACATATAAGTAGATGGTTAGTCATACATTGAAATAGTCATCCATATATAAATCATAACAATAACATCATATTCATGAACAAAGTTGATATCAGGAACAAGACAGTGTTTCTTTTTATTGCAGATAACTATAATAAAACATGGAAAGTGTTCACCTGAGTCTTCCTCTTCCAGCTCCAAGCAGAAACATCGTCCAGGTCTGTCTAGTCCTAGTCTTCAATAGGGTCCTTCCACAACCAATACTATGATATCTCCAAACATATGAGAGAACATCAAAACTCAAGGAAACAAGGGTTTCCTGAACTTGGGGAAGTTCTTGAAGCACAGGGATTCTTTAGACTTGATCAAGGGATAATCTCAGTATAGTAATTTTGTCTTTTCTCTTGTCCTCCAAGCCTTCACATTGAAGTCTTTTTATACTTCTCCCAATGTTTTCGGGAAAACTAGTGTCTTTTTTATCTACTAGTCCCACTAAGATGGGTAGCTATCTTAGAAACAAACAATTAAAGAAATTTGCGATTTCCTTTACATATGATAGATAATAGAGAAGAAAAGAATGCCAACCTGGATCTTCTACTTGACTCCTTGCTTGATTCCTCTCTCCCATGATGGAATTTGCTTCCTTCTCCTACTTGTCCCGCTTTAGAAAATACCTGTAGAGACAAAGTAACAAAACACCATCAAAGCATATCGATCTATAATACCATAAACAATGCAGAATCAGAAATACATTGACTATACAATTGCATTCACATATAACAAGATTCACAAATACACGATTATATGGATGAAAAATCAAATAACTTTATTAATAGTAGAAGAGAGGATTACAACCCAACTGTCTGATCTAGCATCATCCTCCCAGCATCAAAGCCCTCTTCACCTCATGAAAAGCAAGATCACCCAACAATACAATGCTTCTTCTCAAAGACAAACTAATAGCACTTCTTTACAAATTACAAAATTCTAGCCTCTAGATCTCTCAGACGAGGGATCCATTTATAGATATTTGCAAAGGTGTGAGTCAGCTCTAGGTTTTTTATTAGTGTCATTCCACTTGTAGTTCTTAGTTCCACTTGGAGATTTCTTGGATTTCTTACTCATTCTTAGGAGAATTCAAAGAGGCAAGTGTCTTAGAGGAAGTTTCTAGAAGATTCCATGAGCATCCACTTAGCAGACTGCCTCAAACATTTGTCCACTCTCACTCATCGCACCCCACAGAAGGCCTCTTTAGTATGCATCGCACCTGGCTAGTGTGAGAATCAGTATGCATCGCACCTTGACCAAGGAGCAATCAGTATGGTCCAGTTTTGGCCAGTTCTGAGTGGTTTTGCAGGTGGAACTTCTGGGAAATGATGTAATCAGTTGACCATGATCCTTTAGGGTATGAAACAACACTTTTAGGGGTTAAAAAGCCCTTGGTTTATCGACATATATGATTGGGGTTGCAGTGCTCAAATATGTCTATAACAGTTGCCCCCTAAAGCATGAGGTTGTAAATATTCTGATGTCGAGTGAAATGCTTTATCATAAGGATCCAAGGTATTCGAACTGGAAGGTGACCTGTATAAAATACAATACAATACATCATCATCATTTTATCTTCATGATCTAGCTAAGGCGAGCATTCCCATGCTCAGCTTTATAAATTCATTTTCATGTACATAGGACAGATAATCATCTATTGTTGCAGACTGGTGAATTTTTGTATGTAGAGTCATCATCCTTTAGCTTGGATGATCATCTGTGTAGCTTCTGTGTACATTTGATGTCTTTATACTCCTGGATATATCGCAGCCTGGATGGATGAAACTAGATCCGAGGTCTTCAAACTCATTCAATCTTCACCCAATGTACAAGTCAATCCATGTGAAAAGATGTCCTGAAGTCGAACATGGAAAGACATTGCCTAATTACTAGCCAATGATGTGAGTTGTTAACAGGCATGAGAGGGATCACCGATAATGATAATGGCCCTCAAGGTACTATAGTACAATTCACGTGGTGTGAATATATGATCTGATGTCGAACACCAAGTAAAATCTTGCGGTCGAAGGACATTGATGTAAACCTATCGCCAAAAGTGAGAAACTTTCCATTGAGGCATGCAAGCTTCAAAGTACTGAAAGGGTTGTTTCTAGGTCAACTTCTTGGATAATGAGTTTATGTCGACAATAAGTGACCCATCGTAGGAGGGCCCTAATGTATCCCACATCTACAACAGGAAACAAAGCAAATTATTTTTTGGAGGTGAAAACGATCTGATGATACAAGGTTCAAGAATGGCGGTCATGAAAAATGGAGTGAAGGTATTGTAGTGGATGAGGTATTGGCTGGGTGGTGAATTCTCTAAATGAATTCTCTTGAACATGTCGGTGACACTGAGATAGATTGGTAGCATTAGCCCAAAAGATGGATGGTACGGAGGACCAATGGTGATATGACCTATGAACGGAATAACCCAACCCGACTCACTCATGGTGATGGAGTGAAAGTGTCATGTTCAAGAGCGACCTGCTACCTATGAATTTCTTCAAGTTTTCTTCCCTTTTTCCTTAGTCATTGCTGACCAGTACCTCTTTATTTGTGTCAAGCTTGAGGAGGATAACATATACTTGTTCTATAATTCGCCCTTTGGGCAAACCTGTCGCTATGTTTTAGCGAGCCTAGCAACAGTGAAACTCGTTCTTGTCTGGGTGGGTAAGTTTGTCGCTATTGTTGTAACGAATTTAACGACAAGGATAACTCAATCCTTTTCATGTTTAGAGAGTTTGAAAAGGTATGAAAATGAAACTCCACCAGTCCTTTTTCGTAGCATAATCCCTTAAGTCCGAAAAAGTATAAAATAATACGAAAGGGATGACTTTTCAATCGTTTTAGTGAGCCGAAAAAGACAACTGCTCGATCTTTTTGTGGAATGATCCCTCAAGTCCAAAAATATTAAAATGTAGAGGAGGGATGGCACTTCCTCTTACTTTAACGAGTTGGGAAGGCCATTAGCTTGGCAATCTTTTAATATTTAAGGAGTCTAAAAAGAGCTTAAAAGAGACTCGTTTTTTAGGAACGAGTGATGTTTTCGGGTAGCAACTAGTTCCAAGTAAGTTTGGAACTTCTCAAAACATGGCAGTGTGAAGAATGTGGCCAACAGAATCACTCGTCGTAGCTGTTCCTCAAAAGGGTAAACAATCAAGTGGAAGCGTATGATTGGCCAAAAGAATGGAGGCGATGGTAGGAACACAACCAAGGCTTAAAAGGTAGATAGCGATGCAATCACAGAGGTCAATTACTAAAGGCGGGTTTATTTTTTAATGAGCTTGAACCTTGTGCCAACATTGCTCTTACCAGTAGTCTAAAGATGTCTCTCATTGGTAGGTTCATTTTTTAGTGAGCTTGAACTCTACGATAACATGTGCTCATTGCCTTTTTATGTTAGCTAGGAACGACCAAACTACAAAGCTCACTACACTAAAAGCTAAGGAACTACTGAGGTTAGGTATGATGGTTTCATCAGTAGATTAGACAAAACACTTCCTTTGGTCCGTCTAGTGTGCAGACATTTTAGGACCAACTGCCTGACCTAAGAAGTTAACATTAAAAAACTAAAAAGCTAAAAATGCTAAAAAGCTAAAAAATGAAAATGGTCATCTCTTGCTCACATAAAAAGGTTTGCATGCCCCCAGTTATTGAGAAAATGAGAGTTTCCAAGTCACCATATGGAAGTCCCTATGGTTAGGTAGGGTCATTTCTGTCAGTGGTTAGACAAAAACACTTCTTTGGCTTCATCCATAGAAATAGACAAAGGTGAATGGTTTGAGCTTCCAATCACATAACTTGCGAGGAAATAACTGTTTCAGACTAATTCCATAACCTACAAGGAAATGGTGTTTCAAACCAATCATATAACCTATAAGGAAATCTATCTTTTCAATTGGGTTCGCCTACCGAAGCAGACTAGGGTACATGCCCCCTAAGCTTCATTACATTCACCGGACTACTCACAGTGATCAAGTGGATGGAATGAAGGTTGAAGATACATTCTCAATACAAAGAGACCATTTAGGGATGATGTTTGACTTGTAGCTATGTTTGAACTGGGAAATGAAAGCTGGTCGATAAGTCGTACCATTCTGCCTTCATGCAGGAAACACATCACTCGAAAGAGTGTGGAAACAATAGCTTCCATGCTATATATATAGTCACGTCCAAGAAGTAGATTGTAATATAATGGTCCTTGGACTACCATCACATTCAAGTGAACGATTTTCCTTTTCAAAGTTATCGGCAACTTCGAAAGGATCCCTAATGGTCGACAGGTTCCTTTGTTAAAGCCTGACAAATTTTGTGTCTCAAGCAGAAGCGATGGTGAACCAAACGCTTTCCAAGTAGTTGAGGAAAGGATACTCACTGAAGCCCCTTCATCTATGATAGTGCCAGAAACGATCATTTTGTAAACTTGCACTATGATCCGAAATGGTACATTCGATGGAAGGCGGGGTCTTGCTAGTTGATTCCAATCGAAGGAAACAACTAGACTACTCAGAGGCGGTACCGGATAAACGGTTGGATGAACCCCTTGAACTGGGGAATTTTCCTCCTATTGTAAAGGAATGGGTGGATTTCTCCCAAGTTCATCAGATTCTATATTAACAAAAAGAATTTGAACAATATTTTTCTCATTCTCTTTGGAAATAGGATCATCTGAAGATGGACCTTCTGAAGGCAAGACTGGGTCGACTACCATCTCAACCTGTTGACTTTGGTTTGGTATGGACTCAGAAGGTTCACTCTCAACGATAGTTGTTTCGACCAATGATTGAGTTACGTCAGGCGGATTTTCAACTAACGAAGGACTTGGTGAGAGTTTCTTGTATCCAGGTGGAAGCCGTTGCAGAGAAGCAGGATGGTTATGCAAGATTCTCTTGGCCTAATCCAAAAAAGGACATTGGCGAAGGTGATGGTCTTCATCGCATAATTGACATGGAATTTTTACCTTTCCTTTCTGTCCAGGAACTTCATTTTCACTAGTTGATGGTGTGTTGTCAACATGATCACCAGAGGTTGATGACGACGGACGGTGTGAACAGGGAGACCATTCTCTCAAGATCTGTGGAAGGACAATCCCAGTGAAAATGGTTTCCTTTGCAAATTGGACAAGGATATTTAGGGGTTTTAATGTGTGGATTTTCACCAGATGATTCGTTGCTCCCCCTTGCTTAACTGACTTCTTCTTCTTCTTCTCCTTCCCTTTATTCTTCTTTTCAACTACTCAGTTACTAGCATCACTATTTTCACCAAGCGAAGAGGAAGAAGGGGAGGGAGAAAAAAACGAAGTAGAAGGTGAAGGGGTAAATTTAGTGTCATCTAGTTGTTGATTCGATTGCTGAGGAATCACGGTATTTTGAATGACAGACGTTGAGAATAGCCATACTGGAAAGCCAATTGTGATTCCCATAAGGGACAATGTAGCCATATACAGAGCATCGATATCTGGCCAAGAAGAGAAAGGACTAGGATTCCCCCCAAGAGGGATTCATTAATTGGTGGACTCCATTATCTCAACCTAAGATCAACGAAGGAACAGGGATGTTATTCCAAATTAAATAAATTTTAATGACGCTTTGACACAACTTTGCTTTTTCAGTTTTTAAGAGTCGAGAAAAAGCTAAAGATGACTCTAGTCGCCTTCGATTTTTAATGATCCTGAACTGACAAGTAATCAGATGGACCTTTTCTTTTAAGGAGTTGAAAAGGAATGAAAGTGGCTACTCTGGAAATCTAGACAGAGGGATTACCAAACCAATCGTAAAATTGCAAAATACACCTTGGTGGTAAATTAAAGAGAAATTACCAAGGACTTATGTACGGCAGTCAATCTTCCTGAATGTTTTGTTCAGTGCATTACGATCGGTAGGGCAGCAGACACGGCTTCCTATGGATAAATGATATTAGCCTATTGTGGTCTCCCAATATATACTCGACGGTACGGGGAGCACAAATCCGTACTAGCACTTGTCGCCTCAAAGAGGAGGAATCACCCAACCTTTGATGAAAACGATAGTTACCAGGTTTTATGATAACAAAACATCTCTCTAGACTAGACCTCTAGATATGTTGTGTTAGGTTCCAAAGCATTGTTATGTTCATTGAGATTTATTTTAGATTTGATCTTGCTTAGAAGTTTTCCTGTCAAGGTTCACCGTGTGATGTAGATGTAAAATTCCTAAATATGCAATCTAAAATGATAAACAAACGTTTATTTTCTTTTAGCAATTAAAATCTTAGCTACCAAGGAAACAAGATAACAATTCTTTCAACAGAAAGCAAAGAGCACGCACTAAATGCACTTTTCCTAAATCATTTTCCGCATACAGTCTAAATGCAAATGCAAATGCATGTATTTGTTTTTCATTTCCTTAATGTGAGAATGCTGAAAAAGGAAAACTAAGTAAATATCTGAACTATTTTCTTCAAAGTGACACTTCGACAATTTATTTTCAAAATGAAAGGAAGACTAAAATGACACTTTTCAACTTCGAATAGAAAACTGCTTTCGACACTTTCAATATTAACAATTTAAATCAAATACAATGGCAAAAGTACAATCGACTATCTAGAAGAGGAAGACTTTACGACACTCTTATTTTTGACTCAAAATGACAGTTACGACACTTCTTTGCATAAAAAACGATGGTTCGATTAAGCTACTTTTGACAAAGAAGGACTGTAAATGACAAACAAATACATAAAAACATTCACAAATCCATATCAATGGAGGCTAAAAAATGTAAAAGAAAGAGGCTTTAGCAATGAGATACAGATCATAAGCAACAAAACAACTGAATAGAGCTGAAAACGAGGAAAAAACCACATTTCAAAGGGAGAAACAATATCACTCAATCATCACACCTATCCTTCAAGGAAAAAGGGCTACATCTCACCTGCAACACATGGGAGGTGCGATGCATATAGGCTGTCAGTTACAGACAATGCGATGGGCCAGGGAGCAAAACTGAGTTGGGTTTTTGCTCAAAATTTGCAGCTAAGTTTAGTGAGTCAAGCTAAGCTATGATGGACAGTAAAAACAAAGTACAGGGGTATGATATTAGGAGGTTATTGAGATAACACAAGGGAATTTAGGATGCTTGTAAGTCAGAATTTCAGTTCATAAACCAACCCAGAGATTGACTAAAGCAGTATTCATCTACTTTGCAGTTGCATAGCAAAAGAAATTTGAAGGCTATCTGGCTAACTTCAAGCTCCATCTATAGTTTCTAAATCAAACAACAATAACAAACAAACAAACTATTTGTTCCCCAGTGGTGTCACCATTTTGTTTCTAGGTAAACTAGTGTCTTTTCGATCTGCTAGTCCCACTAAGAAGGGTAGCTATCTTAGAAACAAACAATCAAAGCAATTTGCAATTTCCTTTATGTATGATAGATAAGAGAGAAGCAAAGAAGGCCAACTTGGATCTTCCTCTTGACTCCTTGCTTGATTCCTCTCTCCCTTGATGGAATTTGCAACCCTTCTCCTACTTGTCCCACTTCAGAGAATACCTGTAGAGACAAAGTAACAAAACACCATCAAAGCATATTGATCTATAATACCATAAACAATGCAGAGCTAGAAATACATTGACCATACAATTGCATTCACAAATAAAAAGATTCACAAATACATGATTATATGGAGGAAAACTCAAATAACTTTATTAATAGTAGAAGAGAGGATTACAACCCAGTTGTCTGATCCAACATCTTCCTCCCAGCATCAAAGCCCTCTTCACCTCATGAAAAGAAAGATCACCCAAAAATACAATGCTTCTTCTCAAAGACAAACTAACAACACTTCTTTACAAATTACAAAATTCCAGCCTCTAGATCTCTCAGATGAGGGATCCATTTATAGATATTTGCAGAGGTGTGAGTCAACTCTAGGTTTTTGATTAGTGTCATTCCACTTGTAGTTCTTAGTTCCACTTGGAGATTTCTTGGATCTCTTACTCATCCCTAGGCGAATTCAGAGAGGCAAGTGTCATAGAGGAAGTTTCTAGAAGATTCCATGAGAATCCACTTAGCAGAATGCCTCAGGCATTTGTCCACTCTCACTCATCACACCCCACAGAAGGCCTATTCAGTATGCATCGCACCTGGCTAGTGTAAGAAGCAGTATGCATCACACCTTGACCAAAGAGCAGCTAGTGTGGTCCAGTTTTGGCCAGTTCTGAGTGATTTTGTAGGTGGAACTTTTGGGAAATGATGTAATCAGTTGACCATGATCCTTTAGGGTATGAAACAACACTTTTAGGGGTGATAGAGCCCTTGGTTTATCGACATGTGTGATTGGGGTTGCAGTGCCCAAATATGTCTAAACACCCAAAGTAGTTTTTTAGTTGGGAAACAGTTGGGAACAGTTGGGCCATGAGCACTAATAGGTATTCAACAGGTAAAATCCGTGATCTCTACCCATAATTAAGGAAATTTAATATTTTTAAGTGTTTTAAGACATATACGTGGGTTGGGAATATACTGACCCACGTGTACACGTGTTTAATACAGGGCAAAGTCACGTACAGGGAGTAAAACAATGTTTTAAATATTTGGACAAAGTCTAGAAGGAGGGGTTGCCCTAGGCCATAAATCAAAAATCACAAATGCCAAGAGTGATAGTTGGAGCTATAAAAAATAGCATCACAACTTGGCTCAAATGCAGTAGGCCTTTAATAAAAAATATCGAGACTATTGTTAGTCAAAGGGTACTAAAGAATAAATTTTCAAGATGACCATAAGCAATGATGAATCCCTTGAGGATTATGAAGAAAGATTCCAGCTTAGTACAAAAGGGCCAGGTGCACACTTGACCCTAAGTCATTAAATCTGGTCCTATTTAGGGGAGTAAGAGAAGATCTTCTGGATACCTTACATTTGCTATAAGGAGGAGATATCTACCAATTTCCCTACAAGGATATCAAGACTGACTTTAGAAACCATTCTAGGGAAGACAAGAAAAAGGGTAGGTGTAGTCAACCTATGGTTAGTACATCATATTCCAACGTATCCATCAAGGGTGAAATTGGAAACATGCTGGAAGATTTCAAAAGTGAGATGTTGTAAACCCTTGCCTTGTAAATTGACACCATGAACATTAAGAGGATGTAGGAGGAAGTAGAGAGATCCTTTGCCCTTTTTTTTCCTAGATGCACTAGGAGGCATCCTAGGAATGAATGACCATTTAACTCTATTGAAATTTTCTCAGTCTATGAAGAAAACCACTCCACAGACAAGTGCCCTTCTTTGCATGGACTCAAAGCTATATAACAAGGAGCTAAAGGGGTCACTGAGTAGCTTTGCTACATTAACCAAATGAGACCACATGGGCCTAGACCATACCAACAGGGCATGCAAGGGTCATCCTATGCATATTACAACCCCAACCAAACCACAACCATACCTTCTTTGGTACCCTCTACTCATCCTTCCTAGTCTACACCCCCTCCTTGGTCCTATGCATCTCAGTATCACTCCCATCCAGCGAGCCAGTCATTTCAACGTTATGCTCTGTCACAAACCCAGTGGAATGCACCACTCCAGGGGTGGAGGCCCTAAAACAACAATGCTCTAGCTCTATTGCCTCCACCACCTCCCTAACCACAACTCCTACACTCTACTCCTCCTAAGCAACCCCAGATGCCTACCCAACCAAATCCTAACCTAAACAACAAACAGGCTCAGCAAATATACAGTGGAGAGACATCATATCCAACTTATGTTGTGGAAATCCAGGAGATTAACATGAGATCTGGGAGAGTTCTCCTAGATAACCAACCTCCACCTCCACCTAGGGAGTTTGAGGAAGAAATAGAGGAAAGCAACCTTAAAGTAAATCAACCCTTTCCTGAGAGATTAGCCCAACCACTCCAACCTACCCCAGAAGAGACTGAACTCCTGGGAGAATTTAAAAATTTGTGTGAAGATCCCACTTCTTTAGGAAATAAAAGATGTTCCTATTTACAATAAGTTGATTAAGGAGAAGTGCTTCAAGCATCCAGGGAGGTGAAAAAGGGATTCCCCTACCATTAATGTCATTGGGAATCTATTTGATTTAATTCTGGGGCAAGTAATTAGTCCAAAATATTTGGACCCTGGAAGCCTTGTAGTAGATGTGCACATCAATGGAATCATTGTCCCACACACTCTGAACGATCTGGGGGATACCATTAATGTGATGACCAAGGACACCATGCTCAAGATCAACCTCCAAGGTTCATTAATGAAGACCACAATAGTTCTGCAACTTGCAGACCATTCCACAGTGACCCCTGAGGGAATTGTGGAGGATGTGATGGTCTCCATTGACTCTTGGGAGTGCCCTACAAATTTCCTTGTTCTCCAACCTAAGGCTAAGCTTACTAGTTACCCTTTCATTCTTGGGAGGCCATGATTGGCCACTGCCAATGCTTACATTATCTATAGAGCTAGGAATATGATCATCAAGAATGGGCATATGTCCAAGCAGTTAGTCTTACACCCTCCTACTCAACCTTCTCTAGAGCATGAATTACCTTTATGGTTGGAGGAGGAGGAAGAAGATGAAGTTTATTCCACCCAAATGTATTCTTTAGAAGCAACCATGGGAGGAGGATAGCAGGATGAGGATGACTTGATTGAACACCTGCTCCAAAGTCCAACTCCCAGTTCATTACCCTTAGAAGAAGCAGTAAAGGAAACCTAGAACAATCATCCAATTGACTTATGCTTGGCCGATTCCAACCCACTCCATGTCAAAACCATAGAATTCGGCCCAGAGAGAACCTTGAAAATCAATCCATCTCTTTCTCCTCTCCAAGAAGAGAAGTTATGCAACATGTTAAAGGAAAATCTAGAAGCCTTCGCTTGGAGTTACAAAGAAATTGTAGGAATATACAGGGTAAGTTCCTCAGACAGAACACCAAAAGGACACCGCTCAAAAACAGATCACAAATCAATACACCAGTATTTTGACGTGGTTAAAACCCTCAGAGAGGGAAACAGTCCACGGCCT
>APFE031541622.1:111943-125897 GCA_000404065.3 Pinus taeda | reverse complement strand
AACTCTATACTAGACCAAGTTGAACTTAACTATTTCCTATGTGTCAGAATATCCTAACAGAAATTAAGGGAGTACACCCGTTAATGTGTACTCACCACATATACATCAAAGAAGGTTGCAAGTCGTTCTGAAAACCACAAAGGAGGATGAATCTAGCTCTTAAATATATAGTCAAAGAAGAACTACAAAAACTGCTAGATGCAGGATTCATTTACCCTATCTCCGACAGTGGGTGGGTCTCTCCTTTAGTGTTAGTTCCCATGAAAAATGGTAAGTGGAGAATTTGTGTCAATTACAGGGAGTTGAACAAAGCCACAAACAAGGATCATTTTCCTCTACCCTTCATTGACCAAATTCTAGATGGTCTAGTAGGGAAAAGGTTTTTCTCTTTCCTAGATGGATTCAGTGGGTACAACCGAATCTAGATCTTCCCAAAAGACCAAGATAAGACCACATGCACTTATACTTTGGGTACTTTTTCCTATAGGATCCTTTCTTTTTTCCTATGCAATGCTCCTGCCACTTTCCAGAGAAAAGTCTTGAATATTTTCACCGAATTAGTCCATGATGTAGTGGAGATTTATATGGATGATTTTACACCTTATGGATGTGATTTTCAAGAAGTCCTGTCTAACCTAGGAAATGTACTACACAAATGCATTGAAACGAACCTGTCTCTCAGTCATAAAAATGTGAATTCTTAATGATTGTAGGGATCGTGCTAGGTCATTCAATATCTCAACAAGGACTGCAAGTGTACCCAAAAAAAATAGCTATCATCCAAAGGGTCCCACCTCCTCAAAATCAGAGAGATGTCAGAATTTTCCTAGGGTTAGCTGGATACTACCGAAGGTTTATAAAGGACTTCAACAAGTTGGCCTCTCCTTTATTTGGTTTGTTGGCCAAAGACTCTGAGTTTATATGGTCAAAAAGTTGTCAAGATGCCTTAGACATCCTAAAGGATAAGTTAACCACTGCACCAATTCTCTGAGGCCCAAACTGGGCCCTTCCCTTTCATATTCATGTTGATGCCTCACACAAAGCCATTGGAGCAGCCCTAGGTCAAATAGATGAAAAAATGCCTTATGTTATCTATTTTATCAATAAGAATTTATCAAAGGCTAAACTAAATTATACGGTGACCAAAAAGGAACTCTTGGCTGTTGTGCATTCAATAAACAAATTCAGGCATTATATTACAGGCTATCAAACATTTATACATATTGACCATGCTACAATCAAATACTTAATGAACAAACTAGATGTGAATGATCGAATTATAAGATGGTTACTTTTATTACAGTAGTTTGATCTAACCATTGTTGATAAGTCAGGTAAGGAAAATGTTGTTGCAGACTTCTTACTAGAGTAAATTTTCTTGCAAGTGAAGAAGGAATGGTGGATGACCAGTTATCGAACAAGCACTTATTTACTATTTCAGTTCTCTCTCCGTGGTTTGTTGATATAGAAAACTATTTAGTATCAGCATAGTTCCCACCAAACTTGTCCTCCAAAGAAAAGAACAAGATAGTCAAGAAAAGCACCCCCTATACTTGGATTGGGGGCAACCTTTTCAAACTTAGCCCAGATCAAATCTTGAGAAGGTTTTTCAGGGAGGAGGAAGTCTTTGACATCCTTCTAACCTATCATGATGGGCCTTGTGGAGGTCACTTTGCAACAAAGGGGACAACATTCAAAGTGTTACAACCAGGCTATTACTGACCCACTCTTCATCAAGATGTGAAAACATACACTAGTCAATGTGATTGGTGCTACAGGATGGGAAGACCTACTCCAAGAGATGAAATGCCTCTGCAGACTCAAGTGACTTTTTAGCCATTTGACAAGTGGGGCATGGACTTCATTGGGCCTATTGACCCTCCTTCAAAGTAAAAATAGTACATTATTGTGTGCACCAATTATTTGACTAAGTGGGCTAAAACCAAGGCAATTAAGGCAGCGACAGAAGAGAAGGTGGCTGAGTTCCTAAGGGAGAATGTATTCTACAAATTTGGGTACCCTAGAGAGCTGGTCACAGACCAAGGTAGCCAGTTTACCTCCAAGATGATTGAAGACTTGCTCAGTCATCACAAGATCAAGCATAGAACCTCCACTCCCTATCATCCACAAGCTAATGGGAAAGTGGAGGTGACCAATAAAGCATTGCAGGGCATCTTGACCAAAGTGGTAAGCAGCAGTAGGAAGGATTGGGCAGAAATACTAGTTGAGGCCACCTAAGCTTATAATACCACATGGAATACCACCACTGGATTCATGCCCTATGAGTTGGTCTATGGGAAAAAGGCCTTGTTGTCCACTGAATTTGAATATAACACATTAATGATGGCATCCCAACTAGATCTAGATCTCATCAGTGCACAGAAAGAGATATTGTTCAAGTTGAATGGTTTGGATGAATTCAGAATGCAGGCCCTCCTACATACAAAGGTACTTCAACTTCAGAGGAAGATTTGGCATGATAAAAATATCGAGGAGAAGCAATTTCAGGAAGGTGATTGGGCATTGCTATATGTTTCTGGGAATAAAGACTTCAAGGGAAAGTTAAGGACAAGATGGCTCGGACCTTATGTTGTGGAAAGATGCCATGATAATGGTTCAGTGCAAATCAAAACCATAGATGAAGAATCCATTCCTTTGCTTCTTAGTGGACACTGATTGAAAATTTACAAGATACATTTATCAAAACAAGAGTTCATTGATGATATCAATAAAACAGTGATGATAATGGAGCAAGTTCCAGCTCCTCCCTCATCAAATCACTGAGAAAAAGAAAACAGAATAAGGACTCGGGTGAAAACCTCCATGAGGTGCCTGAGTCCCATCATTGGGTTAAAAACCTCTTGAGGTGGCTCGGTGGTGTCAAAAAAAAAAAAAAAGAGAGAATAAGAAATATCCCTGGGTGAAAACCTTTCTTGAGGCACCTAGGGCAAACAACTAGGGTGAAAACCTCTCAAAGGAAGCCTAGTTGTTTTTCAAAAAAAATAATCATGAAATTTCCATTTGCAGGTCAGCAAGAAGGACGGTCAACGAGCAAAGGAGGAGCACAAAGAGACCCCTGTCACTCACATATTTATTTTTCCACTCATTACCATGCATCCCTCCATAATTTATGTCATTTTTTCGCTCCATTGCTTCAATTTATATAAGGATTGTGTTTTCTATAGGATCCCATGAAAACCTACAGGATGATCCTGTAGGAATTATAGTGACCCACAAATCCTACAAGAAGAAATCTGAAGGTAAATGATTGACATTATAGGCTACTAAAATTCACCCTCTTCATCATCAACCACTAGACCTTTTCCACCATCATCATCCCTGCACTCACCATTAGAAAAAAATCAGTTTCAAGAGTTTTTTTTCCAGTCTTCAAAAAAAGGGAAACAAAGAGGAATAAAGAATAGCACCTGAATACTCCTTGCTCTCCACACTCCCACTCCTTCTTTCCATCCATGTCACCATCCTCACAACCCCAACAAGAAGAATGATTAAAGAGTTCTAAGGGAGAAGCAACTACAGGACATCCTGTAGGAAATCCTATAGCATCCTATCCCATAGAATACCAATCATACCAACAACAAAATTTCAGCACGATGATCCAGGAGCTCTGAAGCAGCAGCATCATATCTTCAACCACATGTACCTACAAAAACAAAGAAGCCATTAGCAGATAGCAAGAGGAGGAAGAAGAATAGCATGCAACAAATACACACAGCAACACCTCTAGTCTTTGACAACTACAGCATAGCATTAGAACCATAGGTAAGTATCCCACTCGCTCTCTTATATGCATCATGTAGTCAAAAAAATGTAAGGGTTTCGAGATAGTTGTTTTATAAGTGAAAAGGTGGCTAGTTAACTTGGCCACCTTCATTCAGTCAACACATGCACAACCGGGTGTCCTCTCACACATGGTTGCAATGAACTCAAAGACAGAGAAGGAGTAGGACAAAAGCGGTTAAAACTTCAGATCCATAAGGTGGGAGTTGATTACAAGGAGTGGTGAATGATGAGGTGGTAGTGGGGACCAATGGTCCAAAAATGGAAATGTACCTTTTCTTCCAGCACACCACCTCACCCCGTGTTGTAGCTTATATTGTGTTTAAGCTTATTTATCACTTATATCACCATGCGCGATCTAAAATCATTGCAGGGGTTCAAACTAAATGAAGCTACCTTAATTTCTTTACATCATAAAACTCTAAAAGAAATGAAGTATTTTATTTATTATATATCGAAATCACAAAGGAAACAATTGTTAAAGAATCGGCCCATGCGATCAATTCAAATCATGTCAGACCAGGAGTGTTATATTAGAGTCATCGATGGTAGAAGATCTACGGTCATCGGAAGTGAATCAATTCGAGGCGTTAACCAAGACGAAGGACGATTTTAAATCTATAAGCGAGATTTCGGGTGGATGCAAAATGGTAAGTGGTTTTTAGAGGAGAGTGTCTTATTCCATTCAATCATTGACACATAGCAACTAGAGGAGTGAGAAAAACTGCTCATTTCGGGTGGGTAACTCTCATGCAAGTAGTCCACCCGAAATCGATGTCAGCCGTTGGATCCTGGGGTTGAAATCTATGGCGGACAATGGACCCGATATATATGTGTTAGTGATGCGATTAGATCACAATCACAAAATGCAGTGAGCAATTAATAAAATGTTGAACAGGTGGACCCAAAACATATATATATTATGTTGTAATGTTCTAGCGGGTCTATTTTATAGTAAAGTTCCTCATATACATGCATATGGGTTCCGCTGATCACGATTTGCTATGACAAACTCGAAAAGATATATATTGCGTTGATAATGCCAGTGAGTCCGCAATAACATAAAGCACCTTTTATATATTTTATATGTTATTTTTTATAACTCGGCATCTCCACCATATTGCAAATAGTTAAGGTTTAGGTATATGGTTGCAATATGCAATAGGACAAACCCGGTATTACATATATTATGTTTAATTCCATCGTGTTCGTTATATCGTGTATTGTTAAGTTTTAGATTGATACACCAATTGAAAGCTAACTGTGATTTGCGATGGAAAGTCAATGGAGTGTTGAACGGGCGGATCCAATGGGTTATGAAATAGAGTTAATTCTTATTGAGTTCTACTTTGCATTAATTTCGTTGTATAAAGGGAAAATCAGTGTTAAAACCAAATATGAAGAAAACGAAGTTGGGCATGTTTTCTTTGTATTTTGGCCAATTAAAATGCCTGATATATACATAAGCCCTATTTTCGTACAAGTCAAAGTCTAACACAGTTAATTATGGTTAAAGCGGATTAGGAATTATTAAAGCATCCATAGAGAAGTAGTTAAGTAGTTTGATAGTTTCAGAGATCAGTAACTATTCCCAATGTATAAAAGAACTAAAAAGAGAAGGGGTTGTTCAAATTTTGGAGAACCTGGAGACTAAGCCACTGTATTCCTGATATAGTTGTTGATTAATGAAAGAATCATAAGTTTCCATGAATTGTTGGGTATAATTTTGTAACTTATTTGTCATGTGTCATCTTATGTTTTCTTCTTTCAAGTATAGCAATGAAGTTGCAGGTCTTTATTTGCTTATGTAGATAAATTTAAAATCCCTTAAAAGAGTGCTCCTATACTTGAATTTTTCATCTTCCTTTCTAAGTTATAGATAATAGTTTCTGTGTAAGGCATCATATTATCTTTAACTTCTCCAAGGGTCGCAGATAATAGTTTCTATGTCAAGCAGCATATTCTATGATTCAGTTCTCATTTTCATAATTCTTCTAAGTGATGGATAGTAGGTTCTGTGTTAAGCAATGTATTATCTTAAACTTCTCCTTTAATCTTTCTTCACACATCATTTATATCTAGCAACAAATGGCATTCTGAGATTTTCCGGTCACATATGTATTAAGGGTTAAAGACCAAGTTTTCCAGGTCCTTCATTTAAGAATACAACAAACAATAAAGTGACAAATAGGTGACAACAAACAATGATCATTAATTTCTTAAGCACAATTTCTCCACAACTAGGAAATTGGTTTCTTAAGGTACAACATTAATTGGCGTCATTAACGAGGAGGGAAAACAAGAACATTTTTCCCTGGGTTTTCAATATTTTCCTCTGGTTGATTAGTGAGGAGGAAATATTTGGTTGTTTTGAATAAATGCAATTGAATAAGAGCACCTTTCCTTGAGTTTATTAATTTTGAAGCGGATTCTTGAGAATGACAAGTTGCAGCAGTTGGTTGTACATTCACACCTGTGATTTTCACTTACAACATTGATTGGCGACTCCACTGTACTTTTATATTTTCTTTTCTGGGTTTTAATGGCTCTCCCTACATTCTTAGTCCATAAATTTGGTCCATTTGATTTTACTGGGATCACTGTGTATCCTCATGATATGTCTACATGGAATAAGTATCATCCAAAATTTAGTAGAATGGAATATGAAGATCCAGCTCAACATCTCCAAGAGTTTCATGAATGCATGGAGCAACAAGGCATCATTCATGAAGATGTGAAGATGAAGCTGTTTTTGTTTTATTTGGACCAAGAAACTAGGGTTTGGTTCAAGTCTCTACCTCGTTCAAGCATTTCATGTTTGAAAGATTTCCATTCAGTATTCAATTCTTATTGTAGAACTTATTATCCACACACGTTTCTTTTTGAAGGTTGTTGTGAATACTATGATTTTAAAGAAACATTAAAAGCATAAGATAATTATGTTGAGGAAACTAATGATCTTGTTGATAATATATCAAGCATTCCGACAAGTTATAGCCAGATTAACTATGAGCGTGTCTCTGAAAGCGAGGAACTATCATTTTCTCAAAATGATGTAGAGAAGTTTATAAAGCATTTCTCTTCAACAATCTCCCAAGTAGAGAATTAGTTGACTATGTTCCAAGTAGATCGAGCATCATTTTCTCGAAATGATGTGGAGAACTTTATAAAACATTTCTCTCCAATAATATCCCAAGCAGAGAATTGGTTGACTCTATTCTAAGAGAATCAAGAGAGTATTCAAATGGAGGAAAGTTCAAACATGCATCAATAATTTTTGCTCAGCAGTAGAGAAGAGGAAGAAATAATTAAGTTGCAAAGAAATCCCCAGAGTTCCTGTTGTGTTAAATTTGATTATCCTCCTATTTATAATGAAAATGGTTTAAATGGGGAACAGGATGAAATTCTTCAAGTTCATCAGTTAGGTGTTGAACATACAGGAAGAAACCAGCAAGTGGGATATGTTGGACAACAATATATTGAGCCATCTATCATAGCAAAAGAGGCTATCTTATGTAAAAAGAAATTTGATAAAGAGATTGTATATAATTGCATTGAAGAACATAATGATACCCATGGATCAGAGGTAAACAATCTATTTGAATTTGATCATATGTCGTATAGTAATGAGAAAAAAATCTTTTTCTTCCTGAGGTTAGAATTACAAATTATGTTCAATCAAAGCTTATAGATGAAAAGTCGAGACATGAAAGTGACATAGATAATTTTCTTAAATATGTTGTTGATTGTTCTATTGAAAATATTATCCCAACAGAAGGTTTAATGGAGCAGGGACCTTCATACATAGAGAATTTCTTTTTTGGAGCTGATCAAGAACATATTTTTTCTTATACTTTTGAAGATCATGTGGCAGATTACATGGAAGAATTTATCAGTAGTCTACACATATCATTTTGTGGATATACTCCTAACTTTTGTTGTGAGATGCTTTTATGCATAGTTTATTTTCCGTTCAGGATGAATTATTTTTTAAAATTTCACTGGTAGAATGGTTCTAGATTAAGCACCTAAATGATAACTAAGTACCATTGGAATATTGACTTCACTTGATGGAGATCAATCATGTACATATGTAAGAACTTGTATATAAATAAGCTCAAGTGTTGAGAATTTGGTTTCTAGTTGCAGTTCTTCAGTTTAATAATTAGTTGATGAATAACAGTGACTTTCCCAGTTGGAAACTAGTTTGCAAAGGTGTCAGACTTCAAGATTGTCAGGTTCTAGTTTGTCAAATTTCGAGGTTTTCATAGTTTTGGACTCCATGCCCAACTAAGGCTATTGATCTATGATTCTCAATATTTTGCTATCAAAGTGCAAGCATTTTATCACTGCAGATATTGGCATGGGTTCAATGTACAAATTTTTACATAGTTAAGTTTGACAAAGCATGTATGACTCCATGCCCGAGGAGAAGGCACTAATCTATGGTTCTTAGTGCTTCTGTGGCAGAAGCACTATCCCCAGTTGGAGCCAGATGTTGTATATTATATTGTGTTGAAGCTTATTTATCACTTTTATCACCATGCGTGATCTAAAATCATTGCAGAAGTTCAACCTAAATGAAGCTACCTTACTTTGTTTACATCTGAAAACTCTAAAATAAATAAAGTATTTTATTTATTATATATCAAAATCACAAAGGAAACAATTGTTAAAGAAACAACCCATGCGATCAAATCAAATCATGTCAGACCAAGAGCATTATATTAGAGCCGTCAATGGTAGAAGATCTACGATCATTGGAAGTGAATCAATTTAGGGAATTAACCAAGACGAAGGATGGTTTTAAAGCTATAAGTGGGATTTCGGGGATGCAAAATGGTAAGTGGTTTTTAGAGGAGAGCGCCTGATTCAATTCAATGGTTGACATGTAGAAACTAGAGGAGTGAGAAAAACCACTCATTTCAGGCAGGTAACTCTCATGCAAGTAATGCACCCGAAATCAATGCCAACCATCGGATCTTGGGGTTGAAATCAACAGTGGAGAATGGACCCAATATATATGTGTTATCAATGCGATTAAATCACAATCGCAAAATGCAGTGAACAATTAATAAAGCGCTAAACAGGTGGACCCAAAACATATATATACTATGTTGTAAAGTTCTGGCAGGTCCGCTGTATAGTAAAGTCCCTCCATGCATATGTGTTTCATTGATCATGATTTGCGATGACAAACTCGAAAAGATATATATTGTGTTTATAATGCTAGTGGGTCTGCAATAACATAGAGCACCTTTTATATAGTTTATATGCTATTTTTTATAACTCAGCGTGTCCACTGTATCGCAAATCACTAAGGTTTGGGTATATGGTTTTGATATTAGGCTGGACCCGATATTACATATATTATGATTAATTTTCCCATCGCGTCCGTTATATTGCATATCGTTAAGTTTTGGATTGATACACCAATCGAACACCAATTGCGATTTGCGATGGAAAGTCAATGGTGTATTGAACGGGTGGATCCGATGGGTTATAAAATAGATTTAATTCTTTTTTAGTTCTTCTTTGCGTTAATTTCGTTGTATAAAGGGAAAATCATTGTTAAAACCAAATCCGAAGAAAAGGCGGTTGGGCATGTTTTCTTTGTATTTTGGCCAATCAAAATGCTTGATATATACATAAGCCCAGTTTTCACACAAGTCAAAGTCTAACGCAGTTAATTACGGTTAAAGCTGATTAATAATTATTAAACCATCCACAGAGGAACTCAAGAGCTGATTAACAGAGCCAAAAAGCTAGTAGTTATCCTCATCTTCTAGTTCAATTATTTCTTGTTATTGTATGTTCTTTGAGGTGTCTTTTACCCTTTGTAAAATTCTATAATAATTTTTACTTCAGATAGTTAGAGAAACAATTAAGTAGTTTGATAGTTTCAGAGATCAATAACTATTCCCAATGTATAAAAGAGGAAAAACTACAAAGAGAAGGGGTTGTTCAAATTTTGGAGAACCTAGAGACTAAGCCATTGTATTCCTAATATAGTTGTTGATTAATGAAAGAATCAGAAGTTTCCATGAATTGTTGGGTATAATTTTGTAACTTCTCTGTCATGTGTCATCTTATGTTTTGTTCTTTCAAGTATAGTAATGAAGTTGTAGGCCTTGATTTGCTTATGTAGATAAAGTTAAAATCACTTAAAAGAGTGCTCCTATACTTGAAGTTTTCATCTTCCTTTCTAAGTTATAGATAATAGTTTCTGTGTAAGGCAACATATTATCTTTAACTTCTCCAAGGGTCGCAGATAATAGTTTCTATGTCAAGCAACATATTTTCTATGATTCAATTCTCATTTTCATAATTCTTCTAAGTGACGGATAGTAGGATCTGTGTTAAGAAGCATATTATCTTAAACTTCTCCTTCAAGCTTTCTTCATTCATAATTTATATCTAGCAACAAATGGAATTCTGAGATTTTTTGGTCACATATGTATTAAGGGTTAAAGACCAAGTTTTCCAGGTCCTTCATTTAAGAATACAACAAACAATTAAGTGACAACAAACAATAATCATTAATGTCTTAAGCATAATTTCTCCACAGCCAGGAAATTGGTTTCTTAAGGTACAACACCCCGAATCACCATAAGAGGAAATAAAACATCTTTCCCATGTATTCATACATTTCACTTCCTCGAAAATCACTCACTCAGGTCGCCCTCATACCCAGGCAACCCACTGGAAGTAAAACTCCATCATTTCACTGCACAGGAATTCCTACAGGATTTCGCAAATGTTCCTACAGGATCATGCACAGGAATTCCTACAAGATACACAGAGACTGTCTACGGGATTCACAGAGAAGAGTTCAGAAGGGATATCACAAGAGTTGGCCATTGCAAACAATCTAAAGAGGTAGGCTCTAAAATTACACCCCTCTTTACAAGTAATTGAACCACAAATCCTCTAAGTTTGAGTGAATTTAGCAACTGTGTAAGGGAATTACATACACAGTCATCTTTGTTTTGATTCTGCATTTGAAAATTGTTTCAGCCCTCTCATCTCCTCAAACTTCACCAACAACATGACATGATGGTTTAATAGGATGGAGCCCACCAACACTTTGAGAATCCAACAACACCCCCAAGTGCTTGAAATCTTCACAAGACATAATTGGGTGGGGTTTTTCAAAAAATGCAGAGGGTATGATGATGAGGTGGCTCAATAATTTGCTCTCACCCTCACTTCACTCACCAGAATCCATGCCACTATTGTAATAAGGAGCCTCACTATAGACCTCACCCTTGAGATCATCAGTAGAGTCACCATTCTTCCCCTAGGAATACCATGGAGGAAAGAAGTCTATGGCTATCATTTTAGGATCCTTGAAGAATTGAGGTTTGGAGCAAAAAAACCCCCTCACCGAAGGCTCAACATACCATACTCCCTGCTTCAATCACTCATAAACTCAAGCATCAAAGTGAAGGAGGGAAATTCCCAACAATTAGTTCACTATGGGTTAATTAGGATCCTTATAGAATATTTCCTCCAGAACCTTAGAACTCCTATAACATGGTCAGTTTTTAGAGACATGCCAGCGGAGGATTAAATCAAATCTCTCACTTATGATATTAGTCCTACTACCATTGAAGAGGGCGTAAAAAAGGAAGGGGAAGATATAGAAGGAGATAAAGATAAGATGGATGAAGAAGGAGATGACATAGAGGAACATGATGAAGATGAAGAAGAAGAGGGAGAAGATAAGTAGGATGTTGAAGAAATACAAGAGGATGTTAAGGAGATAACTGATAGAGATGATGAAGATCTACAAGAAGAAGAAAACAGGAAGGACATAGAGGAAGAAGGCAATGGAAAAGAGGGGACAGAAAATAAGGAGGAGTCACCTAGGGTGTCTCCAGAAGCCACTTAGAGAGAGGCAGTAGCTGCCCTCACTACTCTTAGCACCCCAATCAAGCAAAAAGGAAAAAGGTAGAGGCATACCCCATTATATTTCAAGACAAGAAAGAGCACAAGAATAAGGCAGGGGAAACCCCAAACATCAACCAAAATTCCTATTGTGATTGAAGAATCCCCTACACAAAAAGAGAAAACACCTTCCCCTAAGTCCCCTATCACCTATCACCTATCTAAGAAGGCCTACTACTAGATCAATGTATTCCAAGGGAAAGGAAATCCTACAGGATACACAGCAAAACCTACAGGAAGCAAAAATTGTCCTACAAGATACTCTGTTGAATCTACAGGAGGCACAGAAATTGGAAAGGAAGGTAGGGGAGTAGCAAGAAACTAAAGAAGAGGACCCAAACACAAAATAACCCAGCCCCCAACCTAACCTGGGCTTCTATTACCAGTTCATTGAAGGAGGTAGGGTCATACTTCAAAAATTTTCCATCCCATTGTTCTTCGAGCTTGAGAAAGAGAGGGACAGAACTCACCGATGGATGCAGATCGCCAAATCAAAGGGGGTGGAAGACATTGGGAACATGGAAGAGAAACTCAAGGAGATGGGTAGAGAGCTGTGTGGCTTGAGGGATAGAGAAGCTATAATGGGAAATCAACTAGAAATAGGAAATTCATGGTTGAGGGGACAACTGCAAGAAAGAGAGAATCAATTGGCATGTATTTTGGAAGCAATCCAGTGTAGGATTCTATCTAAATCCTGTGCTCTATACCTCAAAGAACAATGGTTTTAGTTTCAAATTAAGACCCTAGCACAGAGAGGCACCATGCCATTTCAGGACTATAGGTAGTTTATCGATCTTTGTGATCAAAGTACACTAGAAGATAAGGCCAAAATGGTTGAGTTTTATTTTCACAACATGGCCCTCACATACATGAATGTATGGGACCCTAATGCCAAGCTAGGAGATCTACGGTTAATGGCTTTGGCATCATGGATGAACCATGGGGAGTCAAGAGCTACAGAGATGAAAAGGATATTGCAAGAGAGCAAATTGAACCTCTTTTGATCAAATCTAAACAATCAAATCCCATGGCCCTCATCAGTACCCATAATTTGATTGCAAATGATCATCAGCTAGCACCTAGATATCTTGCTGCCCAAGAGAAAGAAATTTCACATTTTGAGGACATGTTTAGGTTGCTAGGAGATGATAAGTATACATGCTTGTGTGAGGAGATGGAACAAACTTCCATAAAACTTAAATATAAGAGAATATCACTCTCCTCAAAGGTTGAGAGAAGCACTCAACATGACAACTATGTATAAGAAATCTATGCAAAGGTTGAAGGTCAATTGGATAGGCCTAAAACTCAATCCACCACTAGTCTTAGGGATGCTAGAAGGGAGAAAAGAAGAAGAAGAAAAGAGGCAGTGGGAGGAGGTAAAAAAGAAAGCAGGATCTTATGAACAAGAAGAAGAGACCACAATAGAGGTATGGGATCTCAGAGAGCAACTAGAGCCATGAAGGATATGGATATTGATTAAGTTGCTCAGAGGATGAGCAACACTTTCAGTAGGGGGGTGATGATGAGTCTCATCATTGGGTTATTATATGGGCCTTAATTCACCTCCTAGCTTAGTCAAACCAACTTTTCTCATAACTTATTACATGTTTTTTATTATATTTTGTTTATGATGTGAGTTAGAGTTGGATATTATGCTTTGTGATCTAATATGCGTTGAATGCAGGATTAAAGGAGAAAATCAAGGAATTATGGAAAATACTAAGGTCAAAACTTGAATGGGACAAGGGAGAGGGATTGTAGGAGTTAAATCCTCCTCATTCACTACTCCTTGTTATCAGGAAATCTAGTGTCCATGCAGAGCTGCTAGTCCCACTAATATGGGTAACTATCTTAGAAACAAACAAACTAAAGTTACTTTCATTTTCCTTTATGAGATGTAGATAGGAGAGGAGCAAAGAATACCAACCTCAACCTTTCGCTTGGTTCCTTGCTTGTTCCTTCTCCCCCCGACAGATCTTTGCCACTCCTTCCTTGCTTACCCCACTCCAAATAGTACCTGTAAAGTCAAAGCAGCATAATACCTTCAAAGTACTAGGATCTAGAATCATAAACAATATAGGACCAGATATATATTGACCACACAAATGCATATCTCATCAAACATACAAGAATGTGGAGGAAAACTTGAATAGCTTTATTAATAGAAAGAGTAGAAGAGAGGATTACAACCCATTGATCT
>APFE031541622.1:45057-104681 GCA_000404065.3 Pinus taeda | reverse complement strand
AGTTCTTGGTTCCACTTGGAGATTCATGATCTCTTACTCATCCCTGGGTGAATTCAGAGAGGCAAGTGTCACAGGAGAGGTTTCTGGAAGATTCCATGATCATCCACCTTGCAAATTGTCTCTTCCATTTGTCTACTCTCACCCATCACACCCTACAGAAGGGCTCTTCAGTATGCATTGCAATTTTTTCATGTGGCAGGTGAGATACATCACACCCATAGCATTGGGTAGTCTATATGGTCCATTTTTAACCAGTTCTGAGCAGTTTTCCATGGAGAACTTCTGGGAGATGATGTAATCAACTAACCTTGTTCCTTTAGGGTGTGAGACAACAATTTTAGGGACTCAGAAGCCCTTGGTTTATGGACATGTATGATTGGAATTGCAGTGCCAAAATATGTCTATAACACTCCTCCATTTGAATATTTCTCCATTCATAACATCAGCTCGAAGTGCGAACAGCCAAATCATGAGGACTAGAAGGCAGCCGAGCAAGTGAGAGACAAAGCACCAGTTTATCTCGAGTTTGGGAGCAGAGCCTCCCTAATTTTAAGGAAGTCATTAGGGACTTTAGATGTATAAGTAGAGAGGCCTAGGACCTCAGTAGGATTCATATTTTTTATTGTAAAACTCTAATCTATTTTTGAGTTGCAAAACTTGTGATACTTCTATTGATGTACTTTGTTGTTTTGGTAATAAGAGTGAGTTTTGTTTTGAGCCAGCACTGAGTTAACTCAGATGGCTGAAGCTCTTGGGTTAGAGCCCAACCCTAGTAGCCAAGGCTCCTCTTTATTGTACATGTACATTTAGTGTAGATTCCTAGCTTCATTGTTAATTTGTTTTTACATGCATTTCCATTACAAGTAGTGTAGATTAGATTGGTTGTTTGATAGTTTGCTTCCATTTGTGCCTTATTTCAACTAGCAGGTTAGCAAGAGAAAAGGATCATCACAAGGGTGTTAGCAGGTGTCTCAGCCTCACTTCCTCCCTCTAGGACCATGACTTGAGGAAGGGACCCTTAAGCAACCCCAAAAACAGAGATTTCTAGTTCTTTTATGAGCTTTGGAGTTTGTTGTATTTAATTTAGTATTTGGTTAATTTTTCAAGGTAGATTTCATTATCATATTTCTCATCTCCATTTCTATAGTAGATCTCACTCATGATTTCATTCCTTTCAGCAATTTTCTTCTTGCATAGTATAGGCAGTTGATTCATTAATTCTGCTTTTCTAGTTTATGAAAATGTATCTTGTTGCATAGCTTTTTGGAAGACACATGTATTTTATGTAGAGTAGGTGCTTCAGGAGGAGACTATGACTTCATAGTCAGTAGCCACCTTCCACTTCATCCACCTTAGCCATCCCTTGTTTTCACCATCACCTTCACTAGTTTTCCATCATTTTTCATAAAAATTCTCTCAAGCACATTGAGCGAATCTAGCCATCTATTATCTTGGATATTGACACCTGAGTGATCCTAGACCTTCTCTCACTCCATTCCACCCATCACACACCTTTCTTAAGCCTCCCAACACCTCACATTTATCTCTCGGCTGTATCTTGTAGGTTTCCTATAATTCCTACAGGATCATCTTGTAGGTTTCTAGTACATCCCATAGGTTTCCCTGAAACTTCCTGTTTTGAGGCTGAATTGATGGAAAACCTATAGGAAGTCACCAAAATCCTCCAAGGTGTCCTCCACAGCATCCAACCATCTCATAGCCCTTCTAGCCATCCTCAAACATCCTTAATCCACCTACCACATCCACAAGAACAATTAGTTTGCATACTTGATTTTGCATAAAAACACCAAAAAAGGAAAAATATATTTGGTTTAGTCTCTTTACTTGCACATTAGTATTGTTTGATGCTTCTTACTTCTACAACTTAGATAGTAGCATTTGTTTCATGTTGATTTAGCATTTTTTCCTAGCATAGCTTCTTAAATGGTTAATTAGGATATGGTGTGATTTAGCATTACATGTTGACCTTCTCCATTAATGCAGTAGAGTAACTCTCTTAGAGTAGATTTGCCTTTATTCCATCAAAGAATCAAGCTTCTTCTGACTCCATAGAGATTTGGTTTGGAACCCCAGTGGTCTCTCACTAGCTGAATAGTGACAACAGGCAGAACCATCACTTTTACTTGTGCATACAGCACTATCACCTCCAAGTTTGTACGAACACTGGGTTGATAAGTAAAGCTGGTAGCCTAGGAGTTGCAGCATCCTTGCTGCAATACTGTCTCTCATCAAAGAGACATAGATTTTACTATTGAACTTATTCCAAAATCCGCTCTTGTGTCCATAGCACCCTACCATATGAGCATTACTGAATTGACAAAACTTAAGATGCAATTGCAAGAGTTATTAGATAAGAAATGCATTCACCCAAGTGTATCAGCTTGGGAAGCTCTGGTACTCTTCGTTAGAAAGAAGGATGGCACTTTGTAGTTTTGTATTGATTATCAACAACTATACAAGTTGGCAGTCAATAATAAATACCCCTTACCCCGCATTGATGACTTATTTGAACAAGTGAAGGGGGCTACCAAATTCTCTAAAATTGATCTCTGATCGGGGTACCACCAAATAAGAATTAAGCATAAGGATATATTTAAAACATATTTTAGAAATCGCTATTCGTATTATGAGTTTGCATTTTCCCTTTAGATTGATGGATTCCACAGTGACATTCATGTGTCTCATGAACAATATATTCCATCAATACTTAGAGAAGTTTGTGCTAATTTTTATAGATGATATTCTTATCTATTCGAGAAACTTGGAGGAACATAAGAAGCATCGACAAATTGTTTTACAAACTTTGAGAAAGCATCATTTATATGCAAAATATAGTAAGTGTGAATTTTAGAAATAACAAATTCAATACTTGGGACATGTTATTACTAATGATGGAATCATTGTACTAACAGAGAAAATAAAAACTATAATGGAGTGGCATGTGCCCAAAAACTTCGTTGATATAAGATATTTCATTGGGTTGGTTGGGTACTATAGATGATTAATTGAAGGGTTTTTAAGGGTGGATTATCCCATTACTTCCTTGCAAAGGAAGGGAATTTTTTTAAGTGGACAGTTGAATGTCAAAATAGCTTTGATCAGCTGAAACACTTACTTACCACCACCCCCATTTTAAAAATTGTTGATCCCGACAAAAAAATTATCATCTGTATGGATGCCTATAAGGAAGGTGTAAGGGGAGTATTTATGTAGGAAGACACATTGGTGGCTTATGAGTCCCAAAAATTAACGGACCACGAGAAGAAATATTTAGCATATGATTTGGAGTTAATCACAGTTATTCACGCCCTGAAAATGTGGTGACATTATTTATTTGTGAAAAGGTTCACGCTAATTACACACCACGTTAGCTTAACTAATTAATTTAAGAAGCTTGCCTTGAATTCTCAACAGGCACGTTGGACTTCTTTTTCAAGTGAGTTTGAATTTGAAATTAAACATCTAAAAGGAAAGGAGAATCAAGTAGCAGATGCTCTGAGCACAAAGTTAATTTTTTTTTATGAAATTAAGTTCAATGAGGTAGAAACCGCCTTTAAAGAATAGATTAAAGAGGCTACCAAAAAAGACCCTGAATACCAGTTCTTGTGGTAGTAAGCACAAAACTCGACCAAAAGTGAACAGAAACCTGGATACGAAGTAAATTAGGAAAACTTATTGATCTATCTAAACAAAATGTATGTCCCAAACCAGATAAGAATTAAAGAATTAATTTTAAATGAGTACCATACAATTCCTTATGAATCCCTTCTTGGATATCAAAAATTACGTACTCCCTTATTGAAAGAATATTTATGGTAAGGCATGAAAAAAGAAGTGGTTGAATAATGAGCCAAGTGTTTAGAATGTTAGCAAGTGAAGAGTGAGCACCAACATCGAGCTGGATTACTCCACCCACTATATCTTCTTGAATGGAAGTGGGAGGTTATTACTATGGATTTCATTACTGGCCTACCTAATATTAAGAAACAAAATGATTCAATAATGGTAGTAGTGGAAAAACTGATCAAATCTTCCCATTTCATTCCATTGTGATCTACTTACAAAAGAGTTCAAATTTCCAACATATTTATGAACGAAAACTTTAGGCTGCACAGAATACCGAAGGTGATGATCTCTTATAGGGATGTCAAATTTGCATCTGCCTTTTGGAAGGCATTGTTTGAAGGATTGGGTACACAAATACAATTTAGTATTGCATACCGCCCTCAAACCGATGGGCAGACTGAACGGTTATACCAAGTAATCGAAGACATGTTAAGTATGTATTTGATGTAGCAACCGACTAACTGGGAATATTACATCCACTTAGTAGAGTTTTCATACAATAACAGTTATCGTGCCTCCCTCAAAATGAGCACATTTGAAGTGTTATATGGGCGCAAGTGAAGAACACTTGTTAATTAGAGGGGCCAGATGAAAAACTAATACTTGGACCTGATATGTTGAAAGAAAAGGAGGACGAAGTAAGAAAAGTGAGGTTGACTTTAAAAGTTGCTCAAGATAGGGAAAAAACTTGTGCTAATAAAAGAATAAGTTACCAAGGATTTCAATTAGGGGACCACATGTACGTAAGAGTGAAGACTAAGAAAAGTACCTTGTGCTAGGGAGGTTGCACCAAGTTAGCCCCCAGTTTTGTGGTCCTTTTCAAATTCAGGCCTGAATTGGACCCGTGGCGTATCATCTAACTTTACATATCCATATACGTGATTCAAAATGTGTTTCATGTTTTTTTACTAAACATATATATATGATCCTAAACACGTCATTGATTGGAAGAGTATACAGGTAAATATTTTATGAGTTATATGTTTATGTATGTATGTTGTATATGTGTTGATGATATAGACTAATAGTGATTAATGGATGTGGATATAAGTCAAACTAGATAAAGAGTTTCTAGTCAAAACCCTATGCATCCTAGATCGGAGAGAAGTAACGATAAGGAAGCGAGTTATCTCCCAGGTTAAAGTGTAGTGGAGACACTTTAGCTGTAAGGAGGCTACCTAAGACGATGAGATATTAATAAAAGAAGCTTATCCTGACCTATTTTTAAGGTGGAAAACACCAAGACGATGTTTCACTCAAGGGGGGGAAGATATAATGTCCCCTGGTAGCCCTGTAAATATTTATTTACTATTGAATTATTGTTTTACTATTATGGGTCGAGAAGGCTAAACATTAAGTAAGTTTATCTAGGATATAGATGCACATTTAAAAATTACTTTAATTTGGTTTATTAAATAATGTTTGTGAATGGACCATGAGGAAAATCATAATGGGAAGCAATGTTGAGAGTAGCTCACGTCCCAGGTAGTTGGACAGTTACAGGTAAGGTAGCTACCTACACAAGCTTATCCTTGGGAAAGAAAAAGAAAAATTAGGGGAGCCAAAAGGGTTAGAGGAACTCGATGCAAGAGAAGGAGAAAGTGAAAAAATTTGAAAGGACATTGTTATGAAATATGATAGAGTTGGTTGGCGAGTGGAGTCTATCTAAAATTTAATGCTCATATGTGTGCCTATAGCTATGTCTAGTTAGGATTAGATAACTTACAAAGAGAACAAAAAACTTGTGTTGGTACTTTCCTAAAAAGAAAAATTATTATGGGCATGTAGCAATCTCGAGGGGAGTTGACAATCCATTGGAATCTTGGGAAACAGATAAGTATTATTTTACCAGAGAAAAAAATAAAACTTGTTTTGTTCATAATTTCTGAGTTTGTGGTTACTTATTATAATTGTGCTAAAAGGTCTTGTAAAATTTATCGAATGATGGAAATGAATGTGCATGTGTGTGTGATATGATTATTAAATCACTAAGATGACTTTATTTATTTCTTTAATCATGTTGTTGCAAAGAAAAGATAATATATTTTGAACCAGAGAGGAAGGTAAACCACTCTACACAGTATTTGGTTAGATTCTCAGACAAATTGAGAGAGGTTTATAGCCAAGAATCGGTCCCTTACCTACCAGAGGCATTTTAATATTTATCAATAATACATATTTTGGTACATTGTTAGTAAGAGTTAATCAACAAATAGTCATCATGCAGGAAATCATAAGACCTCTTGGAGGGTATAATGAAATATGTAGATTAAACTTAGTTAACTGTAGGTAAAAAGGAGAAATAAGGGTTAGTCTCTGAGACCAAGATGATATCAGTAGTCGGGAGAGTAGTCCATCGAACCCCTTCAAGAAAAATGACTATTGTATTTGAACATAAAATATTTTCTTATCACCAAGACAAAACGAGTCTTTTTAAACAAGTAATTAGCACACAACAAGCATAGTCAAGAAAAATTATATATACAAAACAATATTAATAAACCTGCAACAAGAATTCTATCAATATAACCATACAAAAAAAACAATTTATGCAAATAATGAAATCCACGATGCTCTTGGCATCATGTAGGATGTATGTTAAATTATATCTTGTAAATAAAGTGCTTCTTACAAAATATAGTCACACATAATGTAGAAAAGAGCACTATAAATATTGAATTTGAATCAAACAACTATAAAAACTAAATTATAGTGAATTCAAAGTATTGCAAGACAACTTGACTCAAGTACCAGCAGAAATGCAAAACCCTTGACTCGGGTTCATGTTCGAAACCCATAACTTTTGAATCTTTGTACAAGACTATTGCAATAATTAATATATACATAAATAAAAACCCTAGGATTAGAATTTCATCTACACGACTAAAACAACGACCCCAAAAATAAGTATAGGACAGAGATGTCAACCTAACCTAGAAAAATAAATAAGGAAATACATGAGAAAAGAACCTAAAACCCTTGTGCCATGTGGAGCAGTCGGTTGTAGAAGGATTTGATCTCACCTGGAAAAGAAGAAAGAAAATGTAGATGTTAGCTACTGGTAATAGAAATTAGCAATTTCTAATACCATGGAACAGGAGAAAATTCAATATAATGATTAGGAAACAAACATGAAAAGGGTTGGTGATTTTTTGTCCTGAACTCTTGAAAAACAAAAGAAAAGAAACCCTAAATTTAAACGCCATTGTTGTGAATTAAATATTAAGGAAAAGAAAAAAATTGGTGTAAAAATCTCTCACCATGGTGGGTTGATGTTAACGGTGAGCAAGCCACACTCTGTTCACTGTTCCAAGACCATAAATACATGGTTGTCAAAAGAAGGGATAAACCCATTAACTTAGAATAAAATAAAAAGAAACATAACACCACAAAAAAACATACAAACTTGTGTATGACTTGTAGGGGTCAAAGAATTACCTATGTGAAGGAAATTAATTAAAACATTGGGCTTTCGAGCCATAGCATGTCGTGGACGTAGAGCCAATTTCGTCAAAACAAGGTTGCAAGAATGGGCTTCAGAGACATTTGGGGAGGGAATTGGTTGGACTCTAATTTCCCTTCTCCTCTCTACATCGTTGATCCAACCCTAATACATCATAGTTATAGATCTGACATCTAACCAATCATGAGGTTTGTGATAATAGATGTAAGATGAACAACTAGGCGGGTACGAGCAAAATCCCTCACAACCTTAATATATACTATCGCCAAGGTTTATAATTCAATGAATATAAAGATAGTATTTAAGGAATTTCACAAACATCTCTTATGCTAATGATCTACCTAAGACCAGAGGTGAAATAAATTTACGAGTGAACTTTGATATCGTTGCAATAGCAATAGTATTTATGCATAACAAGTGTAATGTACTTGCTTGCGTGAGAGAAGGCTAACTAATTAATATGCTTTGAACGAATCTTAATGTTGGACTGATCACATTTAGTTACAAGTTTAATGAAAAATTGATGCTTAGCATACAAAAAAAATATTGGGGTACATTACATATACATGATGGTTGTAGACCTCCTAATTGGTTTCCCATGTTGATGCATGCTTTGCCAATTAGATCTTAACACTCTACCTTTCTAGCTAGATGCAACATGTCCAAAGTTATGGTAGATATAACACTCTACCTTCAAATGAGCAAAGGGATTGTTGCTTCTCCTTTGAAATATGACAGACTTGACATAATATTCAACCCTAGGAGAGAATGGTCCTATTGACATAGGCGTTCTTTTAGGTTCTCCTCTCAGATGTTGTTGGATCTATTTCTTTTTACCTCTTTTGATGCTCATCTTGGTTTCTTTTTCTATTATAGGCTTCTTATGTGTTGCATCATTATTTTCATGAGCCTATGAACTAGAATCTTCCTCGTGAAAACCAAGAACAGATTCATTCATGGAAGATCTTTGGCTTTAAGCATATTATCCATGGCCACGATGCTCTTTACCTACTTCAGTTGAATGTATTTATGTTCTAGTTTCTTCCTCATAGAGAGCACTTTAGCTTCAAACTCTTCAACGTGGCCCTCTCTCTCTTTTAGTTGAATGCCCTTAACATCTTGAACTCTTTTGAATTCTTCCAGTTGGATACTCAAACTAATGATCTCTCCTTTGAGCTTAGCCTCCTTGTCATCATAGATCTTCAAAAGCTTTTCTTGATCTCTACATGTAGTTTTCAACATACTTACTTCAACAATTAGTTTATCAATAACCACCATGGTTGACTCATATTCAATTTTAATAATCTTAACATCATTCTTATCTCATTATTCAACTCAGTGGATATCATACGATCTGTCTAAAACATATCTCAAAAACAATTAATATTTACATATACCTCCATATCTTCTTTGCTAGAGCACTCTTGATTCTATTGAGCCTCCATTTTCTGATTTTTCCTGATCAACTAAACTCATACTAGAGGGGTTAATCTCTTTTGGCCAAGATTCTATCTTTTGAGAAGCCTTCTTCTTTTTCTTGCTTTTATCTTCTTCTCTCCAATGTTGTTGCTGCTACCACCTCCATATAACAACTATTATTTTTCCCAAATGTCTTTAGAAGATGTCAGATATACTATCTTATCCATATCTACATTATGAATATTCTCATAGATCAAACACTTTGCTTGTGCACTCTATTGCATCAGTTTCACTGGCATATGATTTTTTTCAAAACCTTCACACACTAACATTCAAACATTAGATCCATAAGCTAATAATTTATGTTTCTTGTTATTCCCCTACTTGGAAGTTTGCATCAGTGAGAAGTGACACTCCTTGATGATCCATTCTGAAAAAAAATTCAAAAATGTATTTGGATCTTCCTTCCAGTGGTCACGTTGCACCTAAAATCACCTACTCTAATACCAATTTATGGAAGCTTTGATACCAATTGTTGGGATCTTAACAATTATGAGAGGGGGGTGAATCAATATTGATCTAAATAGATCAACTTTTTTCTTTTTACCTTTTATCTATAATTAACTAATCTTCAATCATTAGCAGCACATTATAACAGTAGATGACACATGCGTTTAAATCATATGAGAAGAAACACAAATAAACAAGAGAGAAACAAATCAATCATCAAACACAAGAAGACACCAAATGTTAGGTCGAAACCCTTATGGGAGAAAAACCACCCTACGCTTTCCTCTACATCTTCTTATTATTATTACTCAAATCTTCTTACATCAAATCATTAGCCACCACTAGTGTGCAAGCCATGACTTTTGATAATGCGAGCAACCACTCACTCCAAGCTACTCCTTAATGGAATCCACCACTTCCTAAACTTTGTAAGCCACCACCTACTAGAAACCACCACTCCCTCAACTATGCAGTCCACTACCTGTTAGAATCCAACACTCCTAATAATTTCTTAGGCCACCACTTGGGGAATCCAACTCCCAATTTTTTCAAGCCACAACTTGAAGGAAACCACAACTCCATAAATTTGCAAGCCACTACTTGCCCATTGAAAGCCCCATCCTTCAAGATCTCTTCAACTACCTTTCATCCATTTTCAAACTAGGGCCCACCAATCAACTAAAATAACTTGTAGGACTCATTTCAACCCATTTCCATACTAGACCCATTATGACTTCTTCACTCAATCACTGAATACAACAATCTTCCTATAATGCAACTCTACCACTAGACATTTTTCTCATACAATCATCTCATCAATACACACTCACATGACATGACTCTAACATTATGACTCATCCCAATACATCAAATAGACTCAAGCACCCTAGCAGCAATCTCTCACTCTCTTGGTAAACAACATATTAGTACTAGCAATAATACAATGCCCATAAAAAATACATGATACAAGGCTTATTTCAATACATAGCATAAATATAAGTTCTTTGCAACACACATCATGGGAACACTATTGAAAGACTGCAACACTAGTCTTATTAGCACTGGGTGACAATTAGAAGACCAAAATAGTCTTTGTAAACGTGTAAAATTCAAGGCTCTCAACCCATATCTACAACCACCCTACATCACCACTTCCTCGGACACCTCCATAACCAATGAATACCTTTTTCAATCATTGATAATCACTCCTTGGTCAAACACACACTCCTTTAGCTTGTTGACATCAATATCAAGATCATTGGCTCATCTAGTTGACATCAATGCCAACACCATGTTTCCAACAAAATGTGTGTGTAAACTCAATGACCTTTATTAGATCATCTCACAAGAAGTCAAAAAGTTCCAAATAGAGTGTTATAAGGGGATTGCGTAGCCCAAATATCCTCCCTGTTCTAAAAATATGAAGCACCTATTCAAGTAGGTTTTGTAATATCATCCATAAGGTTGTCATTTTCCTCTTGATTTAAAAACCTAGGGAAGAGACCATCCATATTTAAGATTTGATCTATCATTTCTTTGTGTTCCTAATCAAAAATATATTTGAAATGTTTGCAATCTTCCAAGGAAATATCTTTGAAAGTGGAGGTTATCCCTCCACTTTGTCTTTTAATCTCCCAAATGGTGCTTATAGCCTTCCGTGGATTTGTAATCTTAAGAAAATTTTGTGTATTTTCATCCCTAGATTGAAGCTACAAGTATATGGTCTTCACTATCCACTCCTTTTATTTATCTAGAAGGATATTACTTCTTGTTTGTTCAAGATATATAATATATTCCCAATGGTCTACAAACCCATTTTCATAAGTGTTCTAATCAAGGGAAACATTTAATTTTTCTTCGATATCATCTATGGATTATGTATATTGAGCCTTTTTTGTTTTTGCCACTTGGATATAATTGCTTTGGAAATTTTTAAGTTCCTTTGGAACTAGATCAAAGGGGATTATTTGGATGTAGGGAAGAAGGAGCATAGGACTACTTGATAACATCATGAAGGGAGGGATCTTCTAACCAATGAGGGTTTAACTTAAGGGGATTGATTGGATTTAGGGGAGATGAATCATATTGTGATCAAAATCACCACCTACAGTGACCCATTGGCACATTCTAAGGAATATATTGAGCAAATATTTAGAATTTAGGAAATAGTCTAGGTGTTTTGATACTTTAGCCATCCAAAACAATTATCTATCTAGATAGACTGAATTTTTGGGGATATGATTTCAAAAATTCCAACATCATCTAGATGTTGAATGAGAAAGTCTAAGAGGGGATTAGGCATGGTTGAGGATCCCTAGATCTCATATTGCACTAGGATAAAAATTAGGTAAACACCCACAATGGTGTTTTGAGGAGAAATAAGGTGCATCTTGAATAAATTTTCCCAATAGGATTTCCTATCGATATAATTTCTATAGATATGTAGCAGATGAAGGACATATCAAGACCAGATTAGAACAGATCTAGAGCCAACCCTAAGTGAATAGACCACATTGACTTTAGATTCATAAAGTGAGTATTACAACTTGTTATGAGCCCTTTTTTATCCCAAAATGAATGCAATGAATCAAAGGTCCTAGTAGGGTAAAATTTTTCATGCTAGAGATTCTACCTTCTCAGCCTGCATCATTGTTTCTTAAAGAAATATGACATGAGGATTGTGCCCCACTATCAATCATTTTATCAAAAAAAATTAGAAGGATTAGCCAATACCTTTTAGTTCAAGGATAGAAAAATAATTTTGGAGCCATATGGAGTGATGGTTCTGTTGGGTGATTTAATTGTGAGTTAAATCCCTGTCATTTAATTTTTCAACCCAGGGTTTTGTAAATTGACAAGGTATACTTGTACCATACATACTAGGTGGTTATCTTTCATACTAGATTAATCTAATGCAATTGAAACTAAGAAAATAAATAAAACTAAATCCAAACCAAATAAATTGAAATTACACTTGCATAAGGGAAATCACACCACACTTTCATAAATCAAAATCACACTACACTTGCATAATTGAAATCACACTTGTGGAAAGGAAATCATGCTTACAATTGCATAACTGAAAGCACACTTGCTGAAAGGAAATCACACTCACACTTGTATAATTGACAGCACACTTAATGAAAGGAAATGAAATGAAAAAATTATACTTTGGTACCAATATATACAAAGATATGAAAATTGTGGTTGATGGGGGGCCTCCATGCCTCAGTATGCACACTAAAGAACTATCACATCTTGGAGATCAAAACAACAGCTTATATTTCATAAAGATGGAGAAAAGCTCCAAAAAGATTGCAAGATGGATGAATACATAGATAGGATATACATTATATGCATGGGCTCCTTTGAGGGATGCACCCCTATTTATACAAAAACTAGGGATAATTGATCAATAAATACATATCCCTCAAATCTCTCCTAAATCCAAATTTTTCTCAATGAATCTTCTAAAAATACAAGATAAAAATCCTCTCCAAGTTATCTCATAGTTTTGATAAGGACACATATCAAAACCTCCATGATTCTTCTCCTTGGAATGTGCTTAGCTTAATGATCCATATCTTCCTCAAATATTCTAAAAATCCTCATGAGTTGGTATTTGAAATTCGAATTTGTAGTTAGGAGGCCAAGTAGGACCCTTCTAGAATCTTCAAGTAGGCCTACCATATCATAAAACTCATAACACTTATATATATATATGAAAATATGTTAATTTCCTAATAATTAATCACAAATTCACTTAAAATGCTTAAAATTAATGACTTTGGAAAATAATAATAATAAACCCATATGGTCATGAAAATGGTTACTAATATAGGGTTTATAGAGATACAGAGTTACAGAATGAGGGTAAAATAATGGAAATAAAGGTGAAAGTGGATGCCATTTTGGAGACCCAACATACCCCCAACTGAAGTTGTTGCATGTCCTCATGCAACTATTGCATTGATTCCCTTAATCATTAATTGATCTTCATTAAATGTTTTTCTTTTATATTAGCTTTGTCTTTATATTAGTTCTCTTTTAACTTTGCATAATTGTATCATTTGATCATTTTTATTTGCAAAGTGTACTTTGAAAATATTTGATTGCAACATATATATCTACGGTTGGTTCTTCTGTGACAACCAAAATTTATAAGTATTAGTTCTTGTGTAACAATACTTGTTGCATAAAAATGCTTGAAAATATTGAAAATTCATTTTTAAGTCCCATAGGGACTATCAACCATTTCATATGCTCATCTATTGATCATAAAAAAATACATAATATTTTGGAATCAAAATGCAATAATAATTGATTGGGAAAATTATGTTGGTTAGAATCAAATGAAATGTGTCATGTGGCACGAAATGTGAGTATCCCTTCTCCCCAACTAACGGTGTTTTTAGTTTTTGGCAAATGAGAAAGGGAATATGAAAGTGGTGATGGATTTTCCAAAATCATAATTTTAGCATTTAAGGATTTACATGATTAAAGATTAGAAAACAACATACCTTCACTTACCTTAAAAGTGGAAAAGTTATGTAAATCAAAGAGTGTGGTTTCTACTACTGGATCATGGAATATGTAGTAAAAGAATTTGATCTGCTTCTTCCTTCTCTTGGTTGTATGTGTGGATGCAATCAGGACCTTTATTGTTAGGGCTGTTGAATTCTAAATCGAGTCTTGCTACAAACTGCTGAAATCATGTATTCTTCAATCATTCCCACTTGGTGGCATAATTATTATCTATGTGAATAGGTGTGTCGATGTCGAACATAGAAAAGAAATTTATGGATTACTGGTCATTAATAAATGCCATTAACCAACACAAGACTAATCACCATTGATGTCAATGAGATTCAAGATGCCTACATACATCTTACTAGGTTCGAACAAATGTGTCGAAGTCGAGTCAGCCAGAAGATCCGGAAAATAGGGGATATTGTTGTATTCCCATTCTTTATTGGTGAGATATCTTGCCATTAAGTCATGCAAGCCTCAAGTTACTTGAAATATCTCTAGTTTTGATCCCAGATGATGTATTGGAGTCGATGGGTCAAAACTTGTTAGAAGGAAGGCCTTAGTGAATCCTCCATCATCTAATGCGAGTATGAAATAATAATTTGAAGAAGTATATATGGAATATTTTCATTGAAGCAAGGTTTATTTGATGGGAAGGAAATGGAAAATTGGATGATTCAACTTTGCAAGGGAGTTGAATGACTTTATTTTTGGGTTAAGGGTGAGTGAAAATTGGGCAAAAAAATATGAAGATTGCAAAGGGAAATTAGTTTTTGGTAGTACAGAGATGGACAATTATGGATTGATTGTAGGCTTAGAATGAGTAGCAATGGTAAAATTGGTATCTGTTTAGTAATAATGGTGTAATGGATCTGTGTGATTTGACATGAAATGATCATGCTCTTCTGAAAGAAACTTGGTCTGTGCATATAGTGATCTCCTTCATCATCTTGGAACCTGCAAAAGTTTATCACTTTTTCTACAATAAAATGTAAGACTATCAAAAGGGAGAGGTGATTATTCCCTCTTCATCTGATATATACACACAAAAAAACTTCTGAAATAGTACTAATCAAACAAATTCAAGAAAAAATAAATGCACTTTTACTTGTTTCTAGCCAATTTTGAGCTCCACACACTTAATGCTTCATCAATATACCATAAACCAAATTTACATAAGCTATTGAATTGTGTTGATTCTGCAATTACCAAAAACATGGATTGTTGCACTGCCTTGCCACTTTACAACCTACAATTAGACTCAGATGGTGGGTTTTCAATTATCGCAATTGGGTTTGTTAATATTTTCATCTTCTTATGAAATTTGAAGCCTGTAACTGCGTTTTTCCGTTTTATTTATCACTCCACCCTTGTCCATGATCCTGTGGATCAAGAAAATGCTCAAAATTCAAAATTGTTATATCAGATTGAAACTAACTCCAAATCATATATCTCTTCGTTTTGAATCTAACGCACTTTCTTTCACTGAAATCTGACTTCGAATGCTCCCAAAATTGCATTCTAATCATTTTAGGAAACAACTAAAAAATGAAATTTTGAGTTTGCAGGGAGGCCCAATCAGCATTCCATACGCTGACATGCCAAGTTGACTATGCAAGTTGATTGTACCTCATTGGCCAATGCATGAGTGACATGTTTCACTGTTTCATTGGTTGTCATGTTTTATTTATACAATGGGGCAACGAGGAAGTGCCATGTGGACTAACCATTAGTTGCCACGTGGCCTCCTCAAGAGGGCCAAAATTATATTTGAAGGTCGAATGGCCTCAATAGGAATTGAACCTGGAACCTCATGCGCACAACCAAATCTCTTTACCAACTCAAATATATTACTCAATGTTAAATATAAGCCAAAAATTATATTTAAGTTTAACTACACCCTTTTGGGGGATGGGGTCGGGGCTAAGCCTTAGACCCTAGTCCCATGCAACGTAATATGACCATGGTTTGGAGGATTAGGATTGGTTTTAACCATCCTAGAAATTTGCCTACCAATTCGGAAGGCTAGATTCAAGCACCGTTTCCAATTTCTAGGTGCATTGGCTAGGTTTGGTTTGAAGTGTAGGCTTATTAACAGCAGCATTGGGTAGAAACTTAAAACAGTCATATGTTTCTTAATTTTTGGCCAAATGAGGTGCAAAAAGAGCCAAAACAGGGGTTTTCAACAGTGACGGATCCATTGGAGACATCATTTTTTTGTTTGAGCTTTCTAAAGGTCTATAATTATACTTTTTATTGTGAATTTAGATTTCTTATCCAATTTTATTCTGAGATTCTAAAACTAATTTTGTTCAATTTTCTTTTTTGATATTCCACATCAAGGGGAGCATAAGAAGAGAGCATACTCAACCATATTGAAGCTCTTTATTCATTTGGAATGTGAAATTAAAAAGATAAAGTGAAAGGATTTGATCTCTAAATTCATATTGTGCCTCTCAAAACTCTTGTTTATCTCATTCTTCTCAAATATTTATTATCTTTATACATCCTCCTGCAAATGATTAGTGAGTTGGGTGGATATTACTGCACCACCAGTAAATAAAATTGAAAACAAAATGAAATAAAACTTAGAAACTTTAGAAAAAACACACATCACCAAACTTGGTTTTTATTCATTGATTCTATTCTACTGTACTCTACTGGAAATAGAAAATGTATTTTAAGTGTAGGCATATTTCCAGTGTAACCATGTGCATAATAGGAGTAAAAATATATTCATGCTAAGATTTGAGAAATATGCATTAAAACGCATCAAAGCATGGAAAACCAATTGTTTTGATAATGTAATTAAGAAATAAGGTGATTTGATCCTTGATTGGAACTATCTTTCAATAAGGCCATGACATTCCTAATTCATTTCTTGGTTTAAATCACTTTGAATATCCTCCTTTATTATGCATTCCTCAAATTCTAGTAGTTTCGCCCCATCAACAGTATTGCATGATTCTTCAATCTCTTCAGCAAATTGACAAGAGGAATCAAAAGAGACTTGAAGATCTTCTTGTGGAGGTGGAGAGACAGATAAATTTTTGAAGGCAGTCAAAATATACTCTTCTTGAGAAGCAGATATCCCCATTGTTGCTAGGATTTGAGAAAGTTATTGGAAGGACATTTAATTTTCTGTGAATTACTCCAATTGGTTGATAATGCATGTCATGCACACAAATTAGTACGAATTTTTGAAAATTTATTAAAATCTAAAATGAAAAATGATATTAACATGCTTTTAACCATGCATCTAAAAATGAATGCAATTATAATGAATTGTCTAAAATTGAAAATAAACATGTATGTTTACCTCCCTAGCAATGGTGCCAAAATGTTGGGTGATTTAATTGTGAGTTAAATCCCTATCATTTAATTTTTCAACCCAGGGTTTCGTAAACTAACGAGGTATACATGTACTATATGTATTAGGTGGTTATCTTTCATATTAGATTAATATAATGCAATTGAAACTAGGAAAATAAATAAAACTAAATCCAAGCCAAAGAAATTGAAATTACACTTGCATAAGGGAAATCACACCACGCTTACATAAATGAAAATCACACTACACTTGCATAATTGAAATCACACTTTCAGAAAGGAAATCATACTCACACTTGCATAATTGAAAGCACACTTGTTGAAAGGAAATCACACTCACACTTGCATAATTGTAAGCACACTTGCTGAAAGGAAATGAAATGAAAAAACTACACTATGTTACCAATATATACAAAGATATGCAAACTGTGTTTGATGGAGGGCCTCCATGCCTCAATATGCACACTAAACAACTATCACATCTTGGAGATAAAAACAGAAACTTATATTTCATACAGATGAAGAAAAGCTCCCAAAATATTACAAGATGGATGAATAAATAGATAGGATATACATTAGATACATGGTCTCCTTTGAAGGATGCACCCCTATTTATACAAAAACTAGGGATAACTGATCAATAAATACATATCCCTTAGATCCCTCCTAAATCCACATTTGTCTCAACCAATCTCCTAAAAATACAAGATACAATTCCTCTCCAAATTATCTCATAGTTTTGATAAGGACACCTATCAGAACCTTGATGATTCTTCTCCTTTGAATGTGCTTAGCTTAATGATCTATCTAGACTTCCTCGAATATTCTATAAATCCTCATGAGTTGGTATTTGAAATTCGAATTTGTAGTTAGGAGGCCAAGTAGGACCCTTCTAGAATCTTCAAGTAGGCCTACCATATCATAAAACTCATAACACTTTTATATATATATATATATATATATATATATATATATATATATATAATATATATATATATATATATATAATATAGATATAGATATATATGAAAATATGTTAATTTCCTAATAACTAATCACAAATTCACTTAAGATACTTAAAATTAATGACTTTGGAAAATAATAATAATAAACCCATATGGTCATGAAAATGGTTACTAATGTAGGGTTTATAGAGTTACAGAGTTATGGAATGAGGGTAAAATAAAATGACATCTTGGAGACCCAATATAGGTTCTCTAAAGGACCCATGTATGGACCTTTTTTTCCTTATATGAATCTAAACGTTTTCCTGATTTTAAGCCAAGGAGAGGAAGGATTTCTTCCTTTGCTAGAAAATTTTGATCCCTTGTGTCCAAGAAACGGATCCTCGTACCTTACTTTGGTTGAAACTTCACAAGAGGATCCATATCCAGGTGATTTAGGTATTTCGAGCGAGAACAAAGGTTGTGAGGAAGGGTAGAGGATGGAGTGGAAAACGAGGTGGATGTGAAACAATGGAGGGTGATGTTTGCAATAGACAAAGTGTTGGGGAGAGTGGGTATAGGAGGATTGAAGGAGAAGAGTGGAGAGGAGATGGGGAAGAAGAGAAATGAGAGGAAGGATAAATAGTTCTAAGAGTTAATAGGGGATGGGGAAGCATTAGATGAAACAGGAGTAGTTGAATGAAATCGAGCTAATAAATTAATTAAAGGAAAGGAAAGAGGAGAGGAGGGAATGTTCTAAAAACATGGAGGGGAAAGGCGCCTTAAATAATTTGTCAACAATGTGGGTGCCTCCTTCTAATTAGTAGCTAAAAATAGTGGGGAATTATTTGAGTGAAATAACTCCTTGTTTTCCATAAGAAGAGTCATGTTCTATTTTTGAGGAGGCTAGAAGAGAGGGGACTAGAGGTGGTGCAATCTTCAAGGGCCAAGGAGGAGAAATAGAGTAAATATCATCCTTGTGAAACTCACTTCTTCTTTTATTTTCCAAGGGGAAATTCCTTGCCGAAATTACTGTGATCAAAGAGGTAGATGCATTCAAAAGGAATTCCTTCATAGTCCAAGATCTAATGATGAAGAAATTACTCCAAATTGATATGTATCGATTCAAGTAGGCCTGAGGTCAAATTTATCCCTACCAGAATTCAAGGCATGCTCATGTGTATAGTTTATTGAAAGGAGAGGTCAAAATTTTAAAAGAGACCTAAAGTGTTCCATATTTCCTTAAAAGCATCCTCAAATGAGAATATTAGAAGAAATCCTAGAAACTTGACACAAGTCAGTACTATAGCCACTTTCTTTCAAGCTAAAATAAAAATTAATTATCTATTTTTTCGCAAAGAGGGCTTGTGAGCCCCTCGACCAATGACCCTATGAGATCTTTTGAGCATCCTCCACTAACTTTGAAATCCATCCCATCCAACCCAACACCAAAATCATATAACAAGGTGAATAACCTAAAATAGGGGAGAAATTAGTCTCAGTCTATTTCAAAAGAATGACCGTACACATCCTTTTACTTGTGAATCTTTCAATGACCACACAATCCTCCATTTTATGTATGTCATTTAGTTAAATGTCCATCCCCAAGACCAAGTTGGACTCCTCCATTGATCTTACATTTTATGGATGTCACTTCTGAGACGTTTCCATATTGTTTTAGTATGAGGTTGGCATTGGAAAACTAACACATTTTCAATAAATCAATGGAGGTGTATGTGACATGTTCCATTTGTTGATTGTTGCTTTTATCATTATGATCTTATGTCTTTTAATACACTACCATGGTTTATTTGTATGAAGTTGGAATTAGAAATCTACCATCATCTTTCTATTCCATATCAAATAAATAAATGAAAGTCTAATCAATTGTTCCCATTTTCTTATTACCTTTCACTAAGGCATTGCCTATGAAGGATAAGTGGTAAAATGGGAATCATTTTACATTCATCAACTAATCTTAATTATAAATATTATGATATTTTTTCCAAAAGTAATATATAACGATTTCATGTTCACAAATAATCTATCATTTTTTAATTTTATTATGAATTTAGATTATCTAAAATTAAAAAATAAGTTTTAATTTAATTATCAATTTGAATTATCTAAAAAACTAGAGTTGAATTTGAATTTGAATTTAATTGTAGATTTAAGACATGTTAAAAAGAAAGAAATAAAATCAATGAAGGAATAATTTCTTTACTAAAATTTATATTTAAAATAAAAAATAGATTATTATATCATTTAGTGTCTAAAACATAAAAGTTGATACTAATACCCTTCCATCATGTAAACATCATAAATCAATTTATATAATATCTTTACTCAAATTTATGTTTAAAATTAAAAATAGATTATTCTATCACTTAGAATATAAAATATAATTTTTTTTACTAACACCATTCCATTTGTTAGTATCAATTAGTTCACTCCTAAAATAAGGCTTGAGAATTCAAGACCAGAAGGGATCAAGGGAAAAATTTCAATAAAAGGCCCATAAAAAATAGAAAGGGGGCAAGGTGACTTAGGAAAAATGTAACTTCTTTTATGTCAATTGTTTATACCTTGTTACAAGATCAACCTTTACCCAAAATTCCTCAGGGAGAATTTATAATTCACTCCTAATACCAAAGTAGGTGATTGGTACCTTTTCCAAGAGTACACAGTGATCAGAGTGTGCAGATTTGAAGGCAAACCTTAACAACTATCATCATTCCTGACTGCCCTCATATTTTCACTAGAGTACATAAGACAAAGGTTCAACAATGACAATGTACATTTCACTTCCAAGAAGGAAACCATAACTTTCCACCTCCCTCATGAGGTAGGACCATATATGGTCAAATCAAGGAATTCCTTAGATCTTGTGGAAATGATCTTGCAAAATTTTTATATCCCCACAACCAAGAGTGTGGAATTATGACCCTCATAATATCATTTATGAGAAGAGGAAGGATAAGGACAGGAAAAATCACACACATGACCCAAATCCCATAGTAGAAGATTGCCCAACAAGTCTATTTGGGAGGAAGTTAAAGTTATTGTACATCTGGTTGAGTCAAGCACTTCCCACCTTTCAGGGAAAAAAGGGTCACTTCAGAACATATGGATGTCAATCAAGGGAGGAGCCAAGCACCAAGAAAACCATGGTAAAATAAGTTAATAGAGATGGTTATGACGAGGAGGATGACAACAAGACAGAGTCACATGCACTGGTGTTGTGCAATAGCTAGTTGACAACCCTGTTACTATGGAACACATGCCTTTTGCCATGTTAGCATCCAAAGTAACAGAGTCAAGCAAGGTTTCCAATTCTGGACAAGTCTTAATTGTGGGATAGATATAGGAATGAGCTAAACAAGCAACTACAAAAAGAAAAAGAGACATAAGGATAGCAGAAAACTAGCCACTTCCCCCTATGCAAGTTAAGAGTGCATTGCACTATGAAAGGGGAATTTCCAAGTTGTTGGTGTAACAGTCCAAGGTGGAGATAGTCAGATCCATGTCAAATTAAAATGTTGATCAACTATCCCTACTAGTAGATCATATTCCATACAAAGACATCATGAGATGAATATGCAGGTGACACATATGGTGCATAGACAAATGAACAGAACTAATGCTACAACCAAGAAGTTGCAAGGTTTGTACACCAAGGCTAGCAACTAGTTAAAATATGAAAGTATGATGTCTAAAGCTAGGAAGATGAAGATAAAAACCCTAGAGGATAGAATCACTCACCTGAGTAGTTATCCACATGATTTTAAGCAATAGAATATTGTTTTAGAGGACAAGAATAGAGAAATAACCTCCATTAAAAAGAAACCAAATATTCTAGATGCACATACTATGGAAATAGATGAGTTGGCAATGGCGAAGAAAGAGAACCAAGAGCTAAAAAAAATCTCCATGATGCATTGATGAAGAAAAAGAGTTCAGCGGCAAAGTTGTGCCACTAGAAGCACAAGTCCAAGGCATGAAGGAGAATACAGGTGAGACTTCTCAATCCAAAAAAAACCCTAATGTTTTAGCTGGGAAAGTGGAATCATTGATAGTATCAGCAGAGTCCAAGGAGTTGATAGTTCTATTCTCAAATTGAGAGAAAAAACTAATGAAAAAGGAGAATGAAGTAGAAATTTGGCAAGATTGATTTGTATCAGGCACAGGAGTATGGTGAGTAAATTGAATCTGAATTTGAAATTTTGAGTAGGAAGCACCCAAGAAAATCCTCTTTTAAAGATGCCAAAAGAATCATATGGGAAAGGATAATTAAGATATTAAAAAAACATTGGGATCATATGGAGTTGATCCAAGAAAAGATAAAAACTATTAGAAAGGCTCAGATAGAGATGAATGATATTAAGAATGCTATTAGTCACTACCCCACCAAGGTTGGAGTGATAATAGGTTTCCTTATTCATATGTCTAAGAAGGATGTGGTGAAGGAAAACATTGATAGATCCAAGTGGGTAGCCATGACTAATCATATTAAAAGAAAACCAAAAAATGGTAATCCTAGTGGAAAAGAGAGTAGAGGCACTGGTGAAGGAAGTTCAAGGCTTCAAAGGCCAGTGTGTGATGTTCTATAACAATAAATTTCCATATTTCTTTGATGGCAATGGGGACCTATATTCCAAGGATTCCCTCATGAAGATCCTAGCTGTCATTAAAGAAGATCAAAAAGGCTTTGGGGAGGAGGATTATTAAAGAGCCTCTTCAACGAGTAAGGTAAAGTGGATAATGATGCAATCACAACTTTATAAGGGACCATTTTGGATGCAAAGTTGTGCGGTATTCAATTTGGAAAGTAGTGGAAAGGTGTGAGGGATTTATACAAGTTGGTCCTCAAATGGGGACTTGTGCAACCATATGTTGGAGGATAAATACCATAGGTGTCTTCGGCAGATGCAATCTCAAGCTCTAGACTACCACTGCAACAGCACACACGACATCAGCCATTAGCATCAACACAGTCAAGTCCATCCCCACCGGTGACTCAACCAAGGTGATGCACACCCCTCAGTCAACACCGAGGAAAGAGAGAGAAGGATAAGTCTACTACAACCAAATCATATGGGACCCACCCTACAGCTAGGAGATTTATGGAAACTTCTAGAGGAAGTTAGTTACAATAGTAGTCATTTTTGTAAAATATTCTTAGTGGTTACTAAATACCACTAGTGATTTAGGGTTACAGTCTTGGGTCTTGAGAGCCTATATATACACCTAATTTTGATCTAATGAGAGAGAAAAAAAAATTGGTGTAGGGGAAAGTCTGTCAAATTTTTTTTAGAATTTGTTGGGATTTTTGAAGCCAATGTAAGGTGGAATTTTGGAGTATGTCTTCAACTAGCAGTGCTTCTTCTCCATGTAATTCTAAGAACGCACCTTGTAATTTGTGTTTTGCACAATATTAATACAATTGCATATATTTTTCATGACATATCATATTGTAGATGTTTGTATGAAATTGAAATTTGATTGTTAATTTAAAGAAGATTTTGAATCAATATGATTGTTTTGTTTAATTCTGTAGAAATTATCAAGATTGTGAAGAATATATTTATTATTTTCGTAAACTTTGAGATGGGTTGCAATGAAAATGTATAAACTCAAATTGTTATGTTTCTTACAGTTGGATTCTTAATTGCTTAGTTGTACACCTGATATTAGTAGGTTGACATGAATTCTTAATTGCTCATTTTAGTTTGTTGAAATATATTCTTCATTTTTCTCTTCTCATTAAACCCTTTATTTATTTTATGTCAAACCCAAGGCACATGGATTGTCTAACTTGAAAGAAAGTGGAAATTATACCCAGAAAAACCCTTATGAATTGTTTCCATTTTCCCTTACTTGAATTCTCAGAAGAAGAAGAAAAAAATGAAATTTTAAAATAAAAATTAAAAACCTGATTTGAATAGCTAAAAGTGGATCTTCATGTTTCTTTTATTTTACTAGCAAACAATTATGAAGGAAATAGAGTGCATGAATGCTTATATTTGAAAATACACAGAAAAACACTAGCAAAATTAAAGGTAAATTTTCAATAGTCATTCCAACAAATAAAAACCAAAATAGAACCTAGTTTTATTTGTTGAAATTTGTACCCCACATTTTATTTTCTTGTTGAAACTTTACACTAAAAACCAAACACATGAACATTTAAGCTTAGGAATACATTGAAATGCACTTGATATAATTTGAATGAAACTTTAGCATTTTTAAAGATAGATTTGCATCATAAAAACAAAAACCAACAACATTGAATTAAAATAATATTTATATGTACCTAGGTTCTGCACTATAGCATGACATAGTGTGACTCTGGGACCCCAACATCTCATGTCATCATTGTCGGAGATAATTTGAATATATTCCCTTGGAGAAATGACAACTTTATCAGATTTTGTAGGTGGACAAAATCTTAGTTTATCAGTTATGAATTCCACTTAGTGACTCCACTATTCATAACATCCGTTGTTTTTCAACCACATTACTACCATATACTCACCACTATACCACAATGGTGATAGCTTGCAAACCTAGTTAACCCATTGTACATATTCATTACAATTTTTTTTATCTCTTCCTCTTCAACACGTAATTCATGTCTCATATTTGCATTATGGATTCTACAAGGAGACACACCCGAAGTAACCTAGACCAAAATCTTGCACTTCCAGTTTTTAATCCTGATTGTTTTGTCTACACTTATGAACAACGAAACAACACTTTACAGACAAAAACCATAGAGAATCACAAAGTATATTCTACATCCCAACATTTTCCCAATGTGATTTCTCGACTAGGTCATTCAGTAATTTCTAATATCGACACCTCTCTTATAATCAACAAACGAACATTCTGACTTACTTACCCCTCCTCATGCATCGGAAATTGCACTCTCATCCACACCTTGTGTAACTTAGGAAATAATAGGGAAAACTAGAACCCCAATATTATCTGCCACTAGAGATATCATTCTACAACACATCATGGCTATGCAAGGGTAACCTCGCAATCAATAAAATCCACCTAATCAGCCCCTAGCCTGGATAGCAGCCCGTTATGCACCCTTGGCTTTACCTCAGGTATTGCATGACATGCCTAAGAACTACTTGAAACTTTTTCCCAGATTTAGCAGTGAAAAGAGAAGAACCATCAAAGAACATATCAACGCCTTCTAAGATTTCACTAATAATTTCCTGGTGGAGGATGAGGACATGTTCATGAGGCTCTTTGTACATACCCTTGAAGAAGACGTGTGAAAATGGTTTCAAACTCTTCTTGCTAATTCTTTGCACTCGTAGGATGACTTAGAGAGAACATTCCATACTCAATGCGGTAAGAAGAAATATTTTCAATATTACCTCACTGAATTTTTAGCAGTAAAAAAGAAACCTTCTGAGAGCATAGAAGAGTTCACTAAAAGATTTAACAAGCTCTATAACAAAATCCCCAATGAAATCAAACCTACTCATATTGATGCTATGGTGGGTTATATCATTGCCTTTAAACCTGATATTTTTGTCATGATGAAAGAGAGGAGACCTAGAACCCTAATAGATATGCAATTTGACATGGTCGAAATAAAAGGAAACCTAAATGTTGTAGGAAAAATACAAAGAATTGATATTGGAGATGATAATTATGTCATTGAGAAAGAGAATCCTAACCATCCTATATAGAGTAAAGACAAATCTGAAGAAAACATTGAAGAAATGACTACCCTAAAATCCTACTTTAATTTGTAGGCCATTTAACCCTCAACATATGAATAGGGAAAGGAAGCCCGAATATCAATTGATACAACCTCCTATGAGAAGGGATCTGAATCTCCAAATAAATGATTTTTTTGGCGAATTTATCTAATACAAGGACATAAATTGGATAGGAGATCAGAACCCCACATTCTACACCATGGAAATTGATTGTAGAAACTCATTAGTGGTGCAAGAGGCTTATGATTCATACAACGATTATGAGATTCCCGCCTCTCAATGTCAAAAATCATAGACACAATAATGGAATAAATTAAGAGAAACTATTACTTATGTCTCAAACCAGGTAAACTGATAGGGGGTGGGGTGCTAGAATAAAACTTCCATGCCTTTACTTGATTCAGTACCAACCTCTAACGCAAATAAACCACCTCCTAAAAATTTGAAGCAAACATAAGGCCCCTCACAAAAAAATGGAAAACAAATGAAGATTCCCATCTAAACTCAAGTCATGAGATGAGTAAATCACAGAACCCTATTCCATCTCATCCATGAATTCAACTAGTCAAAGAATTCGAAAGAAACACAACTCCATCGTTAAAATTTGAATAGGAACTAACTATTATAAAGGTATCGATGCCTCTAGTAGAATTGGACCAGAATCCAATATACTATGCACACATACAGAGGCTCATAAATCTCGTTGAACCAATTTATCATAATGACACTTTAAATATTTAGGAATATTGTCCCAAGGTATAGGGCAAACCACATGTAGAAGAACAAGATGATGGTAGCCCTTCATTTTACATTACTCTTAATTTCCATAATAAGATTATTCACAACTGCAAATTAGATTCAATAGCGTCCCATAATATCATGCCTAAGTCAGTAATGGTGGAGCTAGGATTGGATATTACCAAACCACACCATGATAATTATTCATTTGACTCTAGAAGGGTACAATGCCTCAATCTCATCAAATATTTAGTGGTCTCCCTTACCCAAATACCAAACAAGATATTAGTTATGGACATAGTATTAATCGATATCCCAACTTCATATGCCATTTTTTTTTTTTTTCTGATTGTGGGCTGGAAAACTAGATGGAACCTTGCAAATAGATTTATCCTATGCGACCATGCATGTCTTTGGGGATTAAGAGAGGAGATTGTATAGGGAGGATAAAGTCTTATATGTTGTGAATGATGCTAAGAGATTTAAGAATCTACATGTATATTTCATAGAAGAGTTCATGGGTTGTTATAGCTTGTCCATGAACCCTGATGCCATGATGGAACCAAATCTACTACCTGCTGAGATTGAAAAACAACAAGAGCTACATTCAATTTGGAATTTTTTCTTTGATGGGGCATGCTCCAAAGAAGGAATAGAAGCAGAAGTATTTTTAGTACATCCTATGGGCTAGAACACTCCCCAATCATTCAAACTAGAATTCGATTCCACAAACAATTTTGTTGAATATGAGGCATTATTTCTAGGTTTAGAAACAACGAGCAAGGTGGGAGTGAAAAACATCATTACTTTTGGTGACTCGTAACTAGTAGTTTTCCAAATAATAAACATATATGCCACCAAACACCCCAAAATGAGATCATATTAAAATGTGGTATGGGATATTATTGAATATTACTTTGATGCATTTAACATTACAACTATGGCATGGAATAAAACCTACATGCAAATGCATTGGCAAAAACAACCAGTACATTTAAGACATCCCCTGACCTGAAATTGAAATATGAATTAGAGCTAAGATACAGGCTTTTTATCCCACATAATATCAAGCATTAGCAATTCTTCAAGGATGATTAACAACTAAAGATATTTCTAGAATTAGTGGGTGATTTTTTGGCCATTAACATAGATCATGCAAATCAAGCTCATGAGACAAATCAGGAGGAAGTAGAATCATAGAAAGAAGGTCTTAACTTTCTTAACCAAATTGGAGGTCATGAAGTGACACAACTGAAGAACAACTTTATTCTAATGGGGCTAATCATGTTGGAACAAATATTTGATCATAATGATGTGTCCACCCAACCCATTTTCCTTCTGATGGCCAAGAACATCAAGGAACGCAACTTAGGCACTGAAAACAACCTACAAAAGGTAAATCTCACCAAGTCTTTGGAACTAATCCAGGTGGATATTGGTGGCCACCCACCAAGTCCACTTGGACCCCCACCATTGTTTCTTTCACCTTTTTAGTTTCCTTAATTGTAGCACAGTTTACTATTTTTAGCAGTTTTTCGAGTCCTGAACTTTCGGAGCCATTTTGAGGCCCTAAACGACATTTTTGGGAAAATTGGGATCAACATATATCCTTGGATCAATGTTTCTCTTCCCAAAGTTGTAGTTTTTGGATAGATCTTTCTAACGAGATATTTTGCGCGTCAAACGGAGATCGTATGCCAAAGTTACAACCCCGGGAAGTTAATGTACCAATTTACCCAAATGGGGCCCACAGTTTGGTGCTTCATCTTCTAGGGTTAGGTTTTTTGATGTTTAGAGTTTTCCATTGTTTCCCAACAATAAATAGGCCTTCGAGCCTCATTGTAACAAAGTTCAGAGGAATGTCGTCGTCACATCTCTTCTCAGAGATAAGCTACCATCGCCCTAGCTGGTTTATTTCCATCTCTATTTGTAAGCATATTTTAGTATTTTACAGTAACGAAATGAAGTATTATTTCCACTACATCTCTATATTTATGGTTATCTCTTTAATTTATTGTGTTCCCATTTAAATCCAGATCATTGGTATCAAAGCGGTCTTCTTTTTCTTTGTTTTTCTTTGCATGTCCCCAACGAGGTCGGGATATAAGGAGTTAGGGCTTGAACTGGTTGAACCTTTGCAAGACTAGCCTCACAAATCCCGACGGCTTCCCATAGTGGATGAAAATAAAGATGATGGGGCAAGAGATCCTATTAAAATCTTGCTCGAAGAAGCCCTCGAGCGGCAAAGGAACACGATGATGGACAACTTTGCCCAGATCCTTCAGCGGCTACCCATAGGCGATGCATCGGCTTCCAACAGCTACTCTGGAAATGCCACACCATTTAATTTTGAAGTCCCCATCTTCGAGGGTCAAATAGATGCAAATGTTGTAGATGAATGGTTAAATCTGCTAGAAGGGTATTTTTCTGTTCATGATTTTTCAAGTCGAGAAAAGATTATTTTTTCTCTTCTCAAAGTAGCCCGCCACATCAAGGAATGGTGGGAAACCTACTACAAGCAGAAGGATGAAATTACGGCTCACTATTTTCAGTTGCACCCACTTGGAATTCATTTTGGACTAACATCAAGGAGCGTTGCTACCCTGTCAGAAGCTATGAGGATCAATACATAAAGTGTACCATGTTGTCGCAGTGAAGGGACCAAGATGTGCCAGAGTTTACCAATATTTTCCATACCCTTCACACAAAGTTGGGTATCAAGGATTTGGAGTAGCGTTTGGTACTCAAATACTGTGGCTGCCTACATAAATACATCCAGGAAGAAATAGAATTCTTGAACATCTCATCGCTCGACACATCATACTAATATGCTGTCAAGGTTGAGAAAAAGTTTAAACAGAAGAAGCGAGACTTTAGATCTACGAATCTGAAGCAATGGAAAGGTGCCCCCAAACCACAGAGCAAATGACAAAGCCAAGGTGGGGCAGCCCAAGACAACCCGACAAGTGAGTTTCGGGCCAAGCAGTCACTGGTGGCAGGGTTTCAGAATGAGATGCATGTTCCGACTCTGAGTCAAAACCCAACAAGGGGAATGACAAAGGGAAGCAGATTATCAAAGCGGAGCCCAATGCCCCCATTTACACCACAAAGATCTAGAAGGAGGAACCTGAAGACCCAGAGGAGGAGGAGCATCTCTTCCCCTTCTAGATGTGGGTAAAGGGCTCCCCGCTATATTTCATTTTCGATAGTAGAAGCCAAATGAAACTCATTTCAGCAGAGGTCGTGAAGTGGCTAGGTTTACCAACAACAACACATCCACAACTATACACCATTGGGTGGTTTCATCAAGGACGGGATCTTCATGTAAGCCAGCAATGTCACCTTCAATACAACATCAATCCCTTCATGGATGAGGTATTGTGTGATGTTGCTTACCTTGATGTTTGTGATGTATTATTAGGACAACCATACTTGTGGAAGCGACATGTTGTGTATGAATCAAGGCCCTATGCTATTATTGTTACTTTGGGAAATAAGTTGTACGGGATACGGGAGGTAGCACTGCCTAATGCCATCTCTTTGGTTACTGCAAAACAATGCAATAAGCTCATTTCCAAAACCAGGAAATTTATTTTCCTAATGATACGCCCTCAAGGAAAGAAGAAGATGGTGGCCACGACCTCCAGAAAGGGCCCCTTTGCATGACAACTCAGATGGACAAGGTCGTGGAGGAGTACGAAGACATCTTCACCTCCCCTGCAGGGGTTCCTCTGCACTATCAAGTTAAGCACTCCCTCAATCTATCCCCGGGTGCGCCGATGCCCAATGGACCAATCTATCAGCGCTCCGTTCTAGAGAACGATGAAATCAAGAGGTAGATTCAAGAGCTGTTGCAGAAAGGTCACATCCATCTAAGTTCATTGCCATGTGGGAGCCTGATCGTGTTGGTACAAAAGAAGGATGGGACTTGGAGACTCTGTATTGACTATCGGGTGCTGAACAAGATCACTGTCTATAAAAGGTACTCGATCCCACGGATTGATGACCTCTTAGACCAATTGAAGGGGGGAAATATTTCATCAAGATTGATTTGAAGTCAGGATATCACCAGGTAGTAATCAAACCCTTTGATGTGTGGAAGACTGCCTTCAAAGCCAAGAAGGGCCTTTTTGAATGGTTGGTTATGCCTTTCAGATTGATGAATGCTTCTGCAACCTTCATGAGGCTAATGGGTGACATCTTGCAGTCATTCACCAACTCATTTGTAGTGGTATACTTGGATGACGTCTTGATCTTTAGCTAGAGTTGGGAAGAGCACCTCCACCACATTCGATAGGTTCTCCAAACACTGCAACAACACAAGTTATGTGCCAATTTGGAGAAATGCACTTTTGACATGAGCCAGGTTTAGTATCTAGGAACATTATTGATGAACGGGAGGGTGCATGTGGATCCAGCCAAGATCCAAGTCATTTTGGATTTTCCATCTCCAACCACTTTGATAGAGCTCTACAGCTTTCTAGGCCTTTCTAACTTCTACGGCAAGTTCGTGTTGGGATTTTCTCATATCACTTGGCCCTTGAGTCAAGTCATCAAGGGAGGAGCAAAAGAAAAATTCTTTTGGTCTGAGTCTCAACAGAAAATGCAAACAAATTCATTAATCACATCCAACATATTCGCCAATAGGTCCATGACATTCTGGAGAAATCAAATGCCAAGTACAAGCAGCAACATGATCAACATCGAGTGCCACACAAGTTTCAGGTGGGCGACAAAGTCTAGTTGCATTTACTAAAGGAACGCCTTACCAGATCCTATCGGAAACTCAAACCACTTTGATATGGTCCTTACACCATTACCAAGGCTATGGGAGACAATGCATTTGAGCTCAGCATTCCCCCATTCCTTGGCCTACACCTAGTGTTCAATGTGGACTGCCTTCGACCATACTTTCCACCATTACTAGACACATCCGACATTGAAGAACAACTCACACCCACAGATTTAAATCCTGATTGCATGGAAAAGGCTACAACTGATTGCATCATGGACACACAGATCAAGCACACTCATCAACATAATATCCAACTGTATCGAATTTTCAAAGCAAGCCAACTCCTTCACTAGGGCAAGGGGCTCACTAGGGACCAAGTTCAGCGGAAGTTTCCTCATCTCATGGAGGAACTCAATGCAATGGGGAAAATTTCTTCCTAAGGGTGGAGGAATCATCTAGGTGGATATTGGTGGCCACCTGCCAAGTCAACTTAGACCCCCACCATTGTTTCTTTTAGCTTTTTAGTTTCCTTAATTGTAGCATAGTTTATTATTTTTAGTAGTTTTCGGGTCCTGAATTTCTAAAGTCGTTTTGAGGCCCTAAATGACGTTCTTTTGGAAAAATGGGCTTCCCAAAGTTGTAGTCCTCATATATATATTTCTAAAAAGATATTGTGCACGTCAAACGAAGATCATATGCCAAAGTTATGACCCCGGGAAGTTGATGTACCAATTTACCCAAACGGGGCCAACAGTTTGGTGTTTCATCTTCTAGGGTTAGTTTTTTTTATGTTTAGGGTTTTCCATTATTTCTCAACAATAAATAGGCCTTTGAGCCTCATTGTGACACAATTCAAAGGCATGTAGATACCACATCTCTTCTCAGAGATAAGCTACCATTGCCCTAGCTGGTTTATTTCCATCTCTATTTGTAAGCATATTTCAGTATTTTACAGTAGTGAAATGAAGTATTATTTCCAATACATCTCTGTATTTATGGTTATCTCTATAATTTGTTGTGTTCTTTTTTAAATCCGGATCATAAACCCACCTACAAGGAAAGGTATATGGAGTTATTTAATTGATTCAAAGATGTTTTTACATGGAATTATGAAGATTTGAACACTTATGATATGCCCATAATACAACATAGAATAATACTGAAGGAGAATTCTAAGTCTTTTTTATAGAACCTAAGGATATTTAACCCTATTTTACTACTAATAATAGAAAGGGAAACAAGGAAGCTACTATATGGGAAGATCATTGCACCATTAAGATACTCTTAGTGGGTAGTGAATTTGGTGCCTATCCGAAATAAGAACAAAGATATCATGTTATGTGTGGATTTCAGGAATTTGAATAGATGCTCACTAAAGGAAAAATAGCCATTGCCCAAAATGGATAATTTGTTGTAGAAAGTGATAGGGGCCTCAAGAATATCAATCATGGAAATTTTCTTAAGTTACAATCAAATAGGTATGAATCCATCAAATAAAGAAAATATGGCCTTGACCACACCATGGGGTACATGCATGTACGACAAAATTCCATTTGGTTTAATGAATCCAGAATTGACATTTCAAATGGCTATGGATATTTATTTTGTGGGAGAAAGAGAAAGGTTCATAGTCATATATTTGGACGAAATGATATTATTCTCCAATTCAGATGAAGAACACCTAAAACATTTGAGACAAACATTCCTAAAGTGCAAGAAGTTTGACCTTTCTTTGAATCCCAAGAAATCATTATTTTCTTTGCAGGAAGGAAAATTGTTGGGACATGTAATCTCCAAGGATGGTGTCAAGATTGATCTGGAAAGAGTAGAGGCTATATTGAAAATCATTTTACCCTAGAATAAAAATGAAGTTTGATCATTTTTGGGGAAGATCATTTTTTTCCATAGATTCATTGCAAATTGCACATAACTCCTCAAATATATAATGGGTATGCTCAAGAAGAAAAGTTATATAAGATGGACACTTGAGGCCTGCACATTTTCAAGTAGGTTAAGAAATCCATTAGGAAAGCTCTGGTCTTGGAAATTCCATATTTTTTAAGGGAACTTTTTATATTCTCTTTTGCATCAAAACACATGATAGTAGTAGTACTATTGCAAAAGAACCAAAAGGGGTATGAGCAACCCATATCATTTTTCGGCCAAGCATTGAGAGACACAAAGCTAAAATACATCATTCTAGAGAAGAAAGCGTATTTTATGGTGCAGGAATTCAAAGCTTTTAGAGAATACGTGTTGCACTCAAAATTGATAGCATATGTGCCATCGGTGATAGTAAAAGAGATTCTCGCGCAATGTGATGATGATGGAAGATGAGGGAAATAGATAGCCAATATCTATGAGTATAATATAAATATAAAACCTACAAAACTTGTTAAATGGAAAAGATTGGTTAAGTTGCTTACTGAGTCAAACCATACAACACTTGAGATGTGCACCAAATAATATCTTTGCAACATTTGCGGAGAGGAGAATCCACAAGAACCTCCTTCTTTGGACAAAGATAATCCATAGTAACCTCTTCACCTTAGAGGAGAGAATTCACAAGAACTTTTGATTCTAGTAGGAACGAATCCACAAGAACCCTTCCCAAAGGACCTTTTATAGTTTTGGGACTCCCTTTGGTATCGTGACATAATATACTTCTTTTAGAATTTACAATGTCCTCCCAAGAGGCGCAGAGAAAAATGCAGATCCATGAAACTCATAACAATTAAGTATTTCATTATAAATGGAGGCTTGTATTGGAAGGACCCCACTAACATCCTACTTACTTATGCCATTGAAGATCAAACGCAAGAGATCATTTCAGAATTTCACCAAGGAATATGTGGAGTTCATCAAACATGGAAGGTCACAACATACAAAATTTTAAGAGTTGGATATTATTGGTCTTCTCTTTTCAAGGATACAAATGTTGTTGTAAAATATTGTTTGGAATGTCATATGTTTGTGGGAAAGCGGAAGTTGAAATCTCTACCATCAAGGCTTATTAAATATCAAGCTCCATTTCAGCAATGGGGAATTAGACTTCAATGGAGAGATACAACCTAACTCAAGTGATCAACACAGATATATCCTCACAATCACTGATTATTTCACTCAGTGGGTGGAGGCCATTCTGACTCAAAAGGTTGATAAGAAAGTGATTATTGCATTCCTCGAAGACTTCATTATTTCCAAATTCATATGTCCCAAGAGGATAGTCACAGATAATTACCAAGCTTTCAAATATTCCAATATGATACAATTATGCCAAGAATACATCATAGAATTGGTATTCCACAACTTGCTACCCTCAAGGAAATGGACTAGCAAAATCCTCCAATAAAAATCTTGTAAGGATAGTAAAAAGGACGTTGGAGAGAAACAAGAAGAGTTTGGATGCCAATCTCAAATACACACTTTGGGCTAACATAATCAACACTAAGATAAATATTAGCACTTCTCCTTACCAAATGATATATGGTACATATGTCATTTTCCTCATGAATCTCATCGTATCAGTGATGAAGTTGCTACAAGAAAAGGAGATACACACCAACCCGATGTAAAAAAGTATATATCAACTAATAGAAGTCCAGCAACAAAGAGAAGAATCTCTAAGTAAGACTGAGACTTATCAATGGACCATGATAGATATTTTTGATAAGAGAGCCAATGAACAAAACCTCCAGGTAGGGGATTTAGTGTTGAAATGGGACTCAATCTGAGTGTTAGTGTCTGATGTCTAGGAATTTGAGTCATGTTAGTCTTGCAATGTATCTGAGGTCAAATTTGTAAATTTTAGTAATGAATCAACTGATTATTATTATTTGAAAGGTCTAGATCTAGATTAGATATTATAGGTTTGTCATTTTGATTAAGAGGATAATGTATAAAATTATGTTTCTCCTTACAAAGGGAAATCATGAAAGGTATTTGGTCACCTATAAAAAGGTACAAAAATCATGTCAAAAGTCTTTAGTTAGTGTGAGTGGTTTAGTCCCATCTTAAGTCAGAGTTAATAGGCTACTTTAGTTTGGTAATAGTGTCTTCATCAAAAAAATCATGAAATGATCCTGACCAAAGTTTTGGATGCATCCTTACATAAATTTGGATGTCATTTCAAAAGGACACTATGTGACCTCAGCAGAGGATAATAGTCAACGGATAGTGTTTTAAATTCCCAATGCGCTATGAATCCAGGAAAAATGCTACGCATTCATGATTTTTCTCCCTAAATCATAATTTTCACGATCACCCTCACTCCAAGCTATTCATAGTGATTATTTGAAATTGCATTATTATCTCTTAGAACTCAAATTTTCCTTATCATCATCAGAAAGCTCAAGTGGCTTGATTCTTTTTATGTGAAAGGGAGGCATGGTGGTGCAAATCCACACAGGGTTCAATTTCTCGCAGATCGACGATCCAAAACCTCTAACAGTTGTAAATTCGGTTTTCTATTTGTCTTGCAGTCATGCTAAACCTCTCGGATTACATTTAAAGGCTAGCAGAAACTGTTTAGAGCTTGAAAAAAGAAAAAAAATTGTTGTCGTTGTTTTTCTACATTTTACTACATTTTTTCTTTTTCAATGTTGTGCTTTCATCCCAACTTTCTGCAAATCCACAGGGTGAGACATTTTCCTTCTTTCTCATTTCCAATTCGCCTTTTCATTGTGAGAACCCTTGCATTCAAATAGTTTCCTTAGTTTAAAGGCTCTAACAAATCTTTTTACCTTAAAAAAATTATGCTCAAAGGTGTTTAGAGGTCGAATGTTCTAGCGTTGTGCTTATGGTTTGTGCATTGCACTTGTCCATAATTTTCCCTTTTGCTAACAACTACCAAGTTCTGGGTCCTATAGGGTTTTCCTGAAGAATTCTGGGGTTGAGTTTCTTGGTAAAATTGTTGGATTGTATTTTAAATATATTGTCATAAGATTTAAAATCCAGAACACCTCTATTATTTCTCAAGCAATTTTTGTCATAAACTAAAACTATTAATTGTTACAAAAGTGAAACCATGACAATAGCAGAAGAAAAAAAACAAAAAGGGGGAGCCATTGTACGTTTTGAACCATAGGACATCACATCCATTCATATAGATCCAGCCACTAGGATGGCTTTTGAACAAGCAGGGTACATGTTATTTTGTGAGATAATTTAGGAATATCATTTGCAATTGACAAAGGAATTTTCTAGGGGTTTTAATGGTGTACAAGCAAAGGTGGGAAGCATGAAATTTTCTGTCTTAGCTCAATCAATAGCTTAGGCTATTGACATACCTTTGAGTGGAGAGGAATGGTTCAAAGGGATCGATTTTGATTTGGTTGCTTTCAAAGACTTCCTCAAGCCAAAACATAGGAAAGGGTATGGTTCATCTATTACAAGGAGCTATTTACGGGATCATCATGACAAATTGTTGGAGGTCATCCAAAGGTACTTCACATGTGAGGGGAGATTCAGCAGGCTATATCACAATCACATTAGGCTCCCAATGCATTTTACTAGCAATAAACTTTTAAATCCTCCCTAATATCTGTTTAGGAGTTTATGTAAAATGGTTGACAAGTTTCAAACTAAAGGAAATCAAGTTGAGGCCAATTAATTCTATTTCTCATTAACTAAATTGTTGGTAATGAAGGAGCTTGAGAATAAAGAGCAGTCATGGCAAGAATTATTGGTTTCTTCAGGATGGGCATCCCAATCCTCAAACAGTCAAAGGACTAAGAAAGAAACTCCCTCGGTTGTGATTAAAGAATCTCCACCTACAGTAGCAAGATTATTCAAGAAACCTCTGACTAAAAGAAAATTGATTGGTAAGAAAAGTGCTAAGAAGCTACATTTTTCCCCTGAGGTAAAGAAGGTGCCATCTCCTGAGGTAGAAAGGGTGGTAAGGGTGCCAAGAATGATAGATGCATCCAAGAGATTATGTATATCTCCTCCATCATCACCAATTCAAGTCATGGAATCAGAGAGCATACAAAGAGAAGTGGAAATTTATGAGAAGGGCCTGAAAATTAGGGAGTTACAAGATCACTTGGATAAAGCCCATGTGGCAATAGCTTACTTGCAATAGGAGAATAGGGATCTTATGCATAAATTGTCTCAAGAGACTATCCATCTCAGAAGAGAAGAGAAACGAAAGGAAACATTGGCACATGTTTCCAAAGGTAAAGGTAAAATGGTTATTGATGTCAAGGAGCTGAGGGAGCCAGTTGAGCATTCCAAAAGACCGAGGACTAGGTCTGCTGCTAAGATTCATATGTAGGAAAAGGAGATAGTTCAGCCTGTGGTTTTTAATGAACAAAAGGAATTTGAGAAGCTACTAGAACAACTTGAATGGATACAATATCAAGTGGATTAACTTGCAAAGAAACATCATAGGGACAAGTGGGCCTTGTTCAGAGAGGTAGAGGCTGTTATAATAGTACTTGGCAAAGCTAAGTATAAACTGAAGTGGAACTTGCCTCTGCATAAGAAAGTAAAGAATTTATATGTACAAAATTTAGCCCTCAAAAGAAGACTTGGGTTGGTGAAAAGCAAGCTCACTCAAGTCAAAGAAGATGGAAGGAACAGGAAGAGAAGTAAGTTGGACTTACTTGTAGAGGCTAGTACTAAGGTGGATCTCCAACAAGGAACCTCAACCAAGCTTTGAGACCTTGTTTTTGGTTTAGGAGTTCAAAAAGGTAAAATTTTGATGACAGTTGCAAAACCATACGGAAGTGCTTGATGTGCTTTCCATATACAAATTTTGACAAGTGTGGGATAGTGAAGTTGTAGGTTTTTCCTTCCATAAGGGAGTTTTATGAAGATTCCAGCACTAATTTTGGTGTTTCTATCATTTCATATTAAGGGAAAGTCACATTTTTTTCAGTTTTAGAGGTGTTGCAAAAACAGACCAACGTGCTGAAAAAATGGAGTACATGTCAAAGGGGTGTCTATAGGCATTTTGAATCTAATTAAGGAGGAATAGCAACATCATAGGCATATTTGGAGCATACCCATTTTCTTCTTCTTGACAAATAGGGGCCACAACCATACAAAGCATAGTAGCCACCTTAATGCACTCTGAGTCTTCCTAATATGTTGTGAATCTGGACAGTCAACTCTTCTCAGTTCATATTTCAAATTTTTGATCTCTAGTAGTGGTTTAGATTATGTAAATAAGTGGAAGAATTATCTTAGAGGGCGTGTTTAATTATTATTGGACAAAACCTCAAGTCAATGACGTTTTAGGCGTGTATTGGTTACTAGGAAAATGGTTCCTATTTTTCAGTATATGCACTATTTTTTTAATGTATTTAGTTGAAAGTTGGTTTTGGTCAATGAATTCAGCCACCTAGGATAGGAGATCGAATATTTGATGATGTATAAAGATATCAAAAAGTATATTAAGCATGTTTTTGTTTGGGATTAGAGGATAAGATGTTGTGCACTGTATTTTTGAAAATTTTTCTAGTGAATGAATGAAATGCAAAGGAGAAAATTGCAGGGATTCGCGAGTCATATATTTGGTCGTTTTGTCCTCTTTTAGTCTTGTAAGTTTTGTTATGTGTCTACCTCTATTTTATGTACATCTTCTTTCTTGGAAAACAAAATGATTAATTTAGAATTCATCATAAATTAATGCTTTGTGTTATGTTTTTAAAATATCAATGTTTTCAGCTAAAACAACACTTTAGAATTCATCCGTGATTTTATGCTCTAATGTGTTAGTTTTTTACCTTTTATACATTAACCTCCTTCAAAAATTCAATATAAACCCACCACCAAAGCTTCTTACTTTGCCCCTATGAAGGAACCCTCTTTTTCCATCATCTCATTGGACAAATTCATATTTGGGATGACTCCATGCCCAATGAATCTGCCACTTTTGTCATCAATAGGCCTTTAAAATATAAAACTTTGTTGAGCTTATTACCTAGTCTAATATCCTATTTGTTGAGTGACCTAAGTGAGATACCCCTCTCCAGGTCAAAAGGGATAGATTCCAACCTAGAAGTGGTCTTTGGTTACTTTTGGGATTCCTTTCTCAACCTAGGGAAATCACAAAGTGCTAACATTCTGATGTCATTTCCAAGGATTCGAAAGTTAAATCTTCCCTGGTAAAACTCTAATTTGAAAATTTCAAACCTAGCTCCTGTGGGTGACGATGAGTTAGGAACCATTAGGCTGAAATTTTCACATAAAGGTTATGTTTAAGCCTAGTTGTGATAAGTTTTCTTGGAAATTTGGCTTCTAGAAAGATCCATACAAGATCACATCCAGATCTTGATCCCCCCGAAGTTGTGAGTGATCTTGAGAAATTGGTTAGAAGTAAGAAGTTTGAAGAAGTTCAAACGAGTAACAGTCATTACCGAGATCTCACACCCTTCCGGAAAGCATTATAACAACTGAGTATATTGAACTTGATTTTCCATTTGAGCATAGACTTTTTAGATCTAAATATGAAACCTTTGTTTCTAGGCACTCATTGCTGACTCTAAATGAATACCACTTATCCCTACACAAAAACTTGGTATTTCAAAGTCTAACAGAGATATTTTACAGCAAATACATAAACTCGAGGACTTATTTCATCAATTGCACAAGGCTGCAAAAAAATCATCCACATTTCAGTAGACTATTACTACATCTTCTGCTCCCTCAATTACTCTTCCTTTAATACTTTCTCATTGTTCTGCTCCTATTACTTCTTCTATCTATACTCCTCCTTTTACAACAACTCAGAAGATCATATTTTCCCCACCTCTCTCACCCTCATCATCAAGTGGAACAGTGAGTACATCCATCTCTCATATCATAATCGTGGTAGCTCATTATGCCCCATTGGTTTTGCAAGCACCACTAAATTCAATGCCACAAAATTATGGAAAATGCATACCTCAAATTGAGGGCACTAGGACAATTACAGCTTAGCAACACATAAAGAAAATTAATGATTTTATAGACCTTGAAGAAGTAGATGATGATGATGTGAAACTAAGGATTTTTGCCCAAAACATAACAAGGGAATTTAGAAAATGGTATAGAGTTTTGGTAATAGGAATTATTGCAAATATTAAATAGTTTCAACAAATTTTCATTTCTTGTTGAGAGGTCAAAAAGAACCCTCTTCAAATTTTAGCAGAATATGAAAGCTTGAAGAGAGCTCTGGGAGAGTTAGTCCAAGATTATTCAAACAGATTCAATAATGTTTACAACTCTATCCCTACAGGAATAAAGCATCCACAGGGTTCGGCCTTGGTTCATTATCAGATGGATTTTATGTTGACATGGCCTACCAACTAAGAGAAAGAATCTGAACTACTTTGGAGGACATACAGAAGATTCCAGCAAATGTAGAAGTAAACTTACTAGCCAAGAAAGCCAAGTTAAAGTCCGAGAAGAGAGTAACTATCAAGGAGGAAACTTCAACATCATGAGACATTAAATTGCACAATTTGGTGAAAACTATGGAGTTGATGATGGAGAAAATGACCTTTTTAGAAAGGGTAGTTGTCAGAGAGTCTCAATGAGGTCCACAAATCAGAAATCCAAATTTTAGATGACGGCATATTCAAATCAAGTAGAGGGGCCAAAGAAATCCAATAGACCAACACCAAATCATACCTCCTTTTCAGCAGAAATATGTAGAAGAAGAAGAAGAAGTAGCAGAAGAATAAGAAGAAGATAAAATTAATCTCTTTGGTGAGGGAGAAGTGGATAATGTTTTCTTGACAAAGGAAGAACAGGAGTTGTTCTTACAATCAAAAAAGGATGGCATGCCTACAGAATTAGAAGACTACAAAAAGGTTATCATAATGCTATTATGGAAGTACACAAGTAGTATAATTTCAAGAATAGGAAGGTACAAATAAGTTCTTCAAAAAATGTCTAGGATTATGCACCTTCTACTAGCCAGAAAAAAGTTGATCCTCTCAAGGACATTCCTGTTACACAACATTTTTTCACACCTCCTGTTCACTTCCTATCCATACCTGAAGTGCCAAAATGTTGACTATTATGCGTCATATCCATCATGATATATATATCAAAGCCTCCCTAAAGAATCAAAGGAAAACTACCCTAAATCCATTCTGAAGAAGGTTGCCCAAAAACCTAATTTTTTGCATAAGCTTGTTTTGCTCCACTACTTGCCCATGTTGATGGAATTTTTCTCAAGAAAAACTACACTGAACCTCTTGTGGATAGTTTTCCCAAACTAGAGGAGAAGCTTCACTCACTAGAACCTTTAGGAACGGTGAGCTGGATATTGGTTGTTGTTGATATGGTCAAGCTCTCTCATTTGGGCTTCTTGATCTTATCCTCATGGGATTTTCCCCTTGAGATGTGGACCTTAATCACTCTTTTTTGGATCCCTAACTCCATCTCCCTTCCTATAAATTCACTCCCTTCCATTCCCAAATGGTTGGCCATTGATTGTGGCTTCCCTATGCTAAGATTGTGCTTACATGGTACCCATTCTAGCTTGTAGAAGGAGTGCTTGAAGAGTCTTTTCTTGGACTTGGAAATCCACCAAAAGGAGGTCTCCAACATCAAGGCATAGGTTGTATGGTTCCCTTTTTAGCTTATTAATATATACATCTGATGTTCACTTTCCATAATTGTGTAAATGTTTATGATATTAGCTTAATGTTCCTTGATCTATTAAGTAGTTTATGTTTGACGTATGCCATATATTCTCTTATATCCTACATAGTACTTTGGTCTTCCTTGCAAGTACCCGAACGTGAATAGAAACTAAGAAGTGAGGCCTAGAGTGAAATATTCAAATCCATATCCAAGGCTCGAGCGATTAGCATAAGACCAAGGTAGGTTTCTCCTTCTCTCTACATTTGTCGAACATAAGCTAGGAAAGTGTATGTTAGTTTGTTAAATTTGTTTCTAGACCCATTCATTGGGCTAGATAGATCGCCTATGTCCACAGAGGGTATTTTCCTTCACAATAAAATGGCGACTCTAATAGGGAAGCTATAGCCTTTCATCCATATTTCTCAGCTAATATCTTGATTAGTTTGATTGACCATCATGTTCACTGTTAGTTTGGGTTTTTATAGGTCTGCACAATCACTGGTTTCTATCTTAGAGTGCTCAGACTAGAAGTGTTTGTGAAATTCTTTTTATTTTCTTCCTTATTTCTCGCCCAGCGCGCTTTTTGCTCTGACAGTCGCGCTGCTAGCGCACTTTTTATTAAAACAGTTGCGTTGATCCCATGTTCAGCAACAGTTTGTCCATAACAGCCACATTGATCCCTGAGATTGGCAAAAAACCTAGGGTTTCTCTGTCAAACTCCAATGTGTTTGATCCCCTGAGATCTTGTTTTGTCCTACATGACTCGATTTGTTTATGTTTTGATTGATTACCTCATTTTATTAGCAAATTCTTACTTCTTTGAAATTTCAAGTGTTTGAGTGAAATTGGATTGATTTTAGGGTTTCTAGGTAGTTTAATTGTCACTTGTCGCTTTTGAGTGTCGTTGGGTCTCTAGTTTGATGAATGATTAGGTTTGTTCATCTAGTAAAATTACTTGAAACATTGATTTACATTGGTTTTTGTTTATCTTTTGCAATGTTGTTTTTCATTTGTACTAGATCATCTTGCATTTTAAATCAATCTTTGTCATTTATCAAGCATATATTACATTGTTTGTTTACAAACTGAAATTAGTATATTTTCTTGTCTATTCGAAAGGGAAAGTGAAAGACATTTTCATTGAGTTATTTTGAATTTGGTGTTACTTTGGTTGATGCCTTATTTGCATTAGCAGTACTTTGAAATCAAAAATCTTCATTTTAGCTTTAGTTGAAGCTTAGTTTCCTGTGAGCATTTGAAAATCAAAGAGAACATCATATAGGTAAAGTGCATCTTAGTAAATTAAAGTCATTTTTTTCTTTCAATAGATCACATATTCATTGGTGAAAGTGAATTTTAGTTCTGCTGTTGTATTTTTCATTTAAGAAAGCTAATGGAGGCATATCTTTTTATGATTTAATTTCTTCAGCTCTCTTCCCTCATTAGTATAGAATTCATTGAAATGAAAGGTTTCCTTTTTCTCATATAGTTTCATTTTAGGATTCAAGTGACATCATTTGAGCCCAAAATTGAAACTTAATTCAATAAAAACATTAAAATTTACTGAATTAACCTAAGGATTATTTGGAAATTAATGCAAACATTTATAGGTCTAGGATAGAGACATGTTTCAGTGTATATAAAAGTAGGAGCTATCTTTAATTTCCTGCATTGTATCCCGAGGATTAAATCTCATTCCAGTATGGAAGTATATTGTAGGTTTTCTAGTACTCTTGGGTATATCGGAGGCACTCCAATATGGAAAGTATATGGGAACGCGCTCACCGAACAGTTATACATTAGACAATGCTAACACGGACTTGTGCTCTGTGTATTGTCAAGTATATATTGGGAAACCCCACTAGGTTGTTGTCCTTTAGCCACAAGAAACCGAGTTAGCTACCTTGTAAACATGATACATCGAACATAGCATTCGAGGAGATCATTCGTCGTACATTAAGTCCTTGGTTTTGGCTAAGGTGTATATAATGGTTCACGGATACTTGGTAAATCCTCCTACTTATTACACCCTTTTTTATTTATTTCTTGTTTTTAAGTTCTAAAATTTAGCTACCCATGACAATATGACTTACATATGCAGTTATCCTTGGCCTAATATTGCCTGATTAATAGTATATTTTAATTGTAGGCTCAAATCAACCACCCCTTACTATTTTTTAAAAAAGGACATCATGGCTAAACCACCAGGCTCACCTTATAATTCCCCTTCATCATCTGACACTGAAGGGTCATCACGAGGAGTTCATCCTAGGTTTTCCCAGTCACTTGAAGCCTAAGGTCTTGAACTTGGAATTATCCTGAGTATTCAACCCCTTTCTTCTCTTCCTCCACCTCCACCTCAAGACTCATAATCTTAGGAATTTGATATAGAAACCCCTAAGCATCCAAATAGGTTTTTTTTATTCCCTCTGAATACACTTTTTGATCAAGTGGTTATATCTCCTCAACAGAATTATAGTCCATATGATAATCCTGGTGTACCTTTGGATTTATCTCCATGACCATCTCGGATTCCTCCTTGCCAATTATTTCCACCCATGGATTCAAAATGTGAGTTTCCAACCTCTTCTTAAGGTCCTCCAGAAGTCTCAGCTACTCATACTCCTGGTGTTGACAATGATTATGAATATAAATTTCCACCTAAAGGTTATCCATATGTGGGAAGTGTTGCACCTACATCGCTACCAAAAAGTAGTGAGCCTTTATTTCCAGCTGGTTATACATCTTTGGCTCAATTGGTTTCAGGTACTCTAAGTGCATCCTCACTTCTGGTCTGTTTGTTTCAAACATGGCCTCTCCAACTCTTGTATCGACTACAGTTTCATCAGTTCCTGTACATCCAACAGTTACAGTTGGGGCAATTAATGTCCCTATAAGTTTCTCAAGTCCATTAAGTGGACAATATGTGCCACCACCTATCTCACTGCATGGATGGAAACAATCACCTCCACCTTATGTACCTCCTATTTCGGGTGGAGCTTATGTGAGTGCACCTCAAACTCACGCTATCAAATCTAGTGAAAATGTTGGCAATGTACCTTATCCTAGTAGATCATCAATTCCATCTAGATCAGGCTAGATCCCGTATCAACAGCCTCTCTCAGATCAGATACCCTACCATCAAAAGTACCCTCTGTATGGCTCACAACAACCTCAAAACCCACCCTTTACTCAACAAGTAGGCCCCCAAGTGCAGCCTGGTTCAAATCCCTCATTTGGGGCATTTGTTCAAATTCAAGTTGGAACTTATCAGTACCAACCTGGAACTCAGCAAATTCCACAAGGAACTTTCCAACAACAGTAGCCTTATGTACAAAAACAGCCTTATGTGCAACAAGGACTTTACCAAAAACCATTGCAGCGGCAAAACCAACCCTTATATCAACAATTTCAACCCTTACAACCACAAGGTCAACCCCTGCAGCAGCAGGGCCAACAGTTGCAACAACAACCTTATAATCCATATTCTTGTAAAGCTTTTTATCCACCTTATGGTTCTTAACAGCCCATGGTGGGTCAGTATCAAGCTTACCCTGGTATAAACCCGCCTTTGTGGGGGCTGAATCTACCTTTGAATGGTCAGAATACCCCTTAGTGGGGGCAATATCAAGCTCCTTATGGTCAAAATCCACCACTTTGGGGGTAGGACCCATACCAACAAGGATGTAATCTACAAGTTGGACCTTATCAAAGGCCTCCCATGCCTTTCAATCCACAATTTCCATTTGTAGCAACATTGGAACTACTAGATGTGTCAACACTCACTAACGTTCCAATACTTTATTTGTCGTATTAACCTCTAGTTCCTACTTAGATTCCTAGAAATTTTCTGAAATTTGAAGGAAAGTCTGGAGAAGACCCCCAGGCCCAAGTTATGACTTACCATTTATGGTGTTCATCCAATTCCTGGGTTGAAGACTCTGTTTATCTATGTATTTTCCAGTGAACCCTGAAAAGTGATGTCATGAAATGGTAAATTGAGTTGCCTCGAGGTGCCTATCAAGAATTTAATTCTTTGGCGATGGCCTTCCTCACTCACTTCCAGTTACTAGTTTGTCAACTGGTAACCACCTTCTTACATCTTTGAAACAAAACAATTCTACCCACATCTTTGATCATATCCATGAATGGAGAATTGTCAAGGACATAGCTATGGGAGGTTGTGTAATTGAAGATCAATCCATTTCCCATGCCCAATATTTAGATTTGGTGTATTCCCAATTTGTCATGTTATATGATCTCTTCCCTGATGCTCTGAGACCATCTATGGATCTAGCATCTTCTAAACCACTAGATGAACCACCTGTAGATGGTATTATTGGATTAGTGACTCAAACTTCCAATAAAGCTTCTTCAAAGAAAAAATATGTCTCTAACAATGCATCCAATTCTCCTTCGAATCCCTCTCCAAATATTGGTAAAACCTCTGAGGTTAATGTCGTTCAGTCTACCGCGGCAGACAAAGCCTCCAAAGTTAAAAATAAGGGTAAAGGAAAAGAAAAATGCAATACCCCAAAACAAGATCCTCCAAAGTCATCTACTAATGATGCATCTAAATCTAAGCCCAAATATCATTGCCTCATTTGTGAGGAAGATCATTATACCAAGGATTGTCCCCGTCGTGCAGAAGTTAGTTGCTTGTTACAAGGAAATTAAGGGACAACATTTGTACTAAAAGAACCTTTCCCATCATACTAGACCCAATTTGTATAACAACCGCAATCTTCTACATCTTTGGGTTCTCAGGTTTATACGAGTGGAACAGTGCCTATTTTTGTTACCACTGAGTCAAAATACTATCTAACTCCTCCCAAATAGACTATGGAGAAAGAAGTTACTAATACACCTTCTACTTCTACTCCACCTAGTTCTAATCGTTTTCATATTGAGAGACCTAGTAATGACTATGTCATCTGACCACCTCCCAAGGGTGTCCTTTGGAAATCATCTTACAATCTGAATGCGTGAGCTACCTAACATTTCAATATTGTCAAAGATTTAGCTCAATCGCCTTCAGTGATGTTTGCCTTGGAAGTTCTCCAAACTTGTCCAACACAAAGGAAAGCATTACCATCCTCTGTAGGAGGAATTGACACTACATATTTGGAGTTTGATTACTTTTGACTTGGAAAATCATGCTCCTCGTCTTCCCCATCAACTTGCCTTTTTAACCCAAGTCATCATAAAAGGGAAGATAATTCATCAGACTATGATAGATGAGGGTTCTTCCACCTGCATCATGTTTGTTTCATGCTAGAAATTTATAGGCTCTCTGCCCCTCAACCAGTCTTTGAACACCTTAGAAACCTTTGATGGAAGAGGATCTTGTCCTTACAGTATTCCCATGAGTTTTCCAAATGCATTGGAAGGGAAAACTGTTTAATTAGAAGTAGAAGTTTTTGATGAAATTTTGAATTATAACCTTCTACTTGCACGAAGTTGGACTCATGTTATGTTTTGCGTGATTTCTTATTTGTTCTGTGTCCTCCATTTTCCTCACGAAGGGAAAATAGTCACCATTGATAAGTTAGCCTTTTTCTTTTCTGGTTCTTCGAATGGAAACATGCAATATGTGGGAAATACTGACATTCCTTATGAGAGCGTTGGGGCGAGTCTTTTTAAAGACTCTACTCTTATGGGAATTTTTTCCCTCTCACCTCCACACTTCTCTTATGTCAACATGATTTCTACTTCTCATGATCCTTGGATCGTTCCTTCCCTAGATTAGGTTGATTCTTTTGGGGATGTCATGCCGCTTAGCCTAGAAAAACAAGCCAATCAAGTTGTTGTTTTGGCTTCGGTGACCACTTTTGAAAGTCATACTACTCTTAGTATGCCTCTAGACGTGTAGTCACAGTCCCCTTGGCTTGGTTCTTGCGATTCTTCGAATCCTTTAAACAAGACATTTCCCACTAATGAGAGTATCACCGAGGTTATGTCTCTTGAGGAAACTCCTTGGAATGATTCTCATCATCATTCCTCATTTCTCTCAAGTCTTATAGAGATTTCATCATGTTTGGATACGTTTGTTTCCCGTACACTCACCCATCCACTTCAAATGCCCATTTTGGTGCATGAAGTTTTGTCTGAGGAAAACATGGGGAACATTATTGCTACCATGCCCATCAACATTTATGTTAAACCAGGAATTTTCAAGAACATTCGTGTCCGTGTTTCTTGTTCTCCTGATGAGATCAATATTTACACTACCCTATTTAATGAATTTGGTGATGTCTTGGCCTGGTCATATGAAGAAATGTCCAGCATAGATCCGAGTATAGTTGTGCACAAAATTCCTACCTATCCATATGTGAAGCATGTTCATCAACAACTTTGTCCAGTGCACCCTAGAAATGAATCCGCTATAATGGAGTGGTTGAAAAAATTCTAAAGGTTGGTTTCAGTTACCCCATTCCATTGACAAATTGGGTTTTGAACATTGTCCCTGTGACTAAGAAACAAGGGACTATTTGCATTTTTGTTGATTACCGTTATACCAATTGAGTGTGCCCAAAGGAAATTATCCAACGCCTTTTATCGATCAAATCATTGATGAGTGTGCCAGGAGTTAGATTTTTTTTCTTTTATGGATGGTTTTTCTGGCTACCACCAGATTAACATTCTTCCCACCAATCAACACAAACTTCTTATATCTATCCATGGGGAACCTTTGCCTACAAGATATTCCCTTTCTGTCTGAAAAATGTGGTGCTACCTTCCAATGAGCGATGTCTTATGCTTTTCATGACATCAAACACATCATTCAACCGTATCTTGATGACTTACCGGCTCATTCTACTAAGTGTCATGATCATCTGGACCACCTACAAGTGATTTTTCTCCATTGTAGACACTACAATATTTGTTTAAATCTGCATAATTGTGTCTTTTGCTTTGAATCTAGTCATCTCCTAGGGTTTGTGGTATCTAAGGAAGGCATCCAGATTGACCCCCTCAAAGTTGAGTCTGTTTCAAATTTACCCCCTCCATCATCTTTACATCAGTTGCAAAGCTTGCAAGGGAAAGCTAATTTCCTTCATCGTTTTGTATCTAATTATGTTGAACTTGCCAAAGGATTTACACATTTGCTGAAAAAGGGGATCCCATTTATTTGGGATGAAATCGATCAAAAATATTTTGATGCATTAAAGAACAGCCTCATTAATGCTTCTTTGTTGCATCCCCCCAAATATGACTGTGCTTACTTCTTGTACTTGACCGTAGCCGATAGTACTATTTCCATGGTACTGGTGCAAGACAATGATGATGGAAATGAACATGTGGTCTACTACTTAAGCTAGAATCTTATCGATATTGAACCTCAATATGCCCATGTTGAGAAACTTTCTTTAGTAGTTGTTCACATTGTTGAATTCTTTCGACACTATATTCACTTACGGAAAACCACTGTGATTTCTAACTTCAACCCATGATCAACATCCTGACTCGTCAATTCTTGGGGGGCAAATATTCTAAGTGGATTTTTATCCTTCAGGAATTTGATTTGGAGTTTGCTACAACCAAATCAAAGAAATTGATGGTTTTCACTAAATTGATTTGTGACCTTCCCTCCGCAACCACATCTATGGTTTTCGATGAACTCATTCCTAACGAGACTCTCTTTCTCATCAGCACTCTTAACCCATGGTACAAGGATATTATTTTCTATCTCCAAACCCAAAATTTTCAATCAAAGTTTTCCAATTTTGAATGTTGTCTCATTCGACATCAGTCCCAACCATATCAAATCATTGGCGATACTTTGTACCGTGTTGGTGTTGATTCTATCCTTCGTAGATGTTTGACACTTAAAGAAGCTGAGAGAGTCCTCAATGATTGCCACTCTGGGCTTATGGTGATCACATGTCAGGGTATGATATTGCTCAAAAAATCCTTCTTGTGGGTAATTTCTGGCCTTTCATCTTTAAAGATCACATTTTAGCAATCCAAAAATGTCACGCCTACCAGATTTACAACCATAAATAGTGCACCCCACCCGTACCCCTACACCTAGTTTTTACTGTCGGCCCCTTTGCTAAATGGGGTATTGATTTCATGAAAACCCTCGCTCAACCGGGGGGCATGGTTATATCATCGGCATCATTTATTATTTCACTAAATGGGCTAAGGTGATGCCCACACGTGATTTTGACGATAAAATTGCTGTTCAATTTCTTTTCAACCATGTTATAGCTTGATTTGGTGTCCCTCAAGCCATCATTACTAATTATGAATCTTATTTTCGAAATTACATGATGGCGAAGCTTACCACTCGGTTGGGTTCGCGTCACGACATCCCAACTCCTTATTATCCACAAGCCAATAGCCAAGTTGAGGCAGTCAACAAAGTCTTGGTTACTATGGTTCAATGCACCATTGGGATGCATAAATCAAATTGGCATCTTATTTTATTTTTAGGTCTTTAGGCTTACTGAACCATAGTTAAGACTGCCATTGGATTTACACCCTTTCAGTTATTGTATGGTATGGAGGAAACTCTTCCAATTGAGTGTGAAATTCCTTCACTAAAACTAACCATCGAATTACTCTGTGATACTCCACCTGAAGAGGAATGTATACTTTACCTCGAAAGATTTGATGAAACTCTCCACTTTGCAGCATTAGTAATTGATGTCTAGAAGAAACAAGTTAAGCCTCAATATGATAGAACTGTTTCTCCCTACATTTTTGCTGAGGGTGACTTGATCTTGATTTATGATCAATCCAATGACAAATTGGGAGCTGGGAAATTCAAACCAATGTGGCATGGACCTTACATTTTCAAACGAGTTTTACAAATAGGTGCCTATGAGTTAGTAGACTATGAAGGAAATTCTTTGGTTGAGCCATGAAATGGGCTTTACCTAAAGAAGTATTATGCATGATTATCCATGTAAATACTTATGTACGTTAGTGTGTTTTCATTAGTGTGCAGTGTGGTTTTGGTGTTAATTTTCTTTTGCAAATGTTTTCCTCTACTTACCTCATGCTCTACTTGGTTTGTAGATTTCATCCAACCATTATGTCAGTTTTGTTGATGGTTATTATTATAGTACATGGAATCTATCTTCTGCTGCATGGGAAATCTATGACCCTAATGGTGAGTTTGTGAATTTACAAGGTATATGTTTAGGTTGGACTACTAATAACATTGTCGAATATAGCGCAGTCATTGATATTTTGTCAAAATCTATTGCTCTTGGCATTAGAGAGTTAATCATAAAACTTGATTCATAGCTCATTGTGCTACAACTTAATGAACAATATTTAGATAGAAACCCTCAAATTTTTAGAATTTATTTGTGAGTTCATTTATTGGAACGAGAATTTTATTTTATTGCTTATCATCACATTCCAAGATGCATGAACACATTAACAGATGCATTGGCTAACTATGTGTTAGATAGACATTTGCAAAACTTGTAAATTGTAAAGCATCACATATCAGACATGTTAAACAGGAAAACATGTATATATATATATATATATATAGATATAGAGCAAGTGTTCGCAAAATATTTTTCTACATCAAAATAAAAAATTGTGTTCCGAGACACATGGATTTATAATCCTACAATAGTGCAAAAAGTAAACTAGAAGTTGGTTATTCACCCACATGGTGCTCATGATAGCATGAGACAACCCTAATGACTGAACCCAACAACTGACATAGTCTGGCGGAAACCCCTACAATGTGCCTCTGGTAGTGTAATGGCATCTCATCGATCGAGCCATACTCTGGGATCCCCCTCACTAAAACTTTCAAGTTACACTCTACCTCGACGATAGGATTTTCTCTATCCTCATATGGAGGAGCCTCCTCAATCTGGTGTCCCACTCACCTAGCTATTGGAGAACCCCTGGAGGTCTCTCTAGTCCAACATCTGCACAAAATCATAAGTCAAATATCAGTACACATATAAAAATAATAATAATAATAACTTCAAAAATAGGTTTTAAACTAAATCGGTCCATTGTGCCCTTGGAGGGAGTGGAAGATCTAGATCTCCTAAAAAATATATGCTTGCATACACCCAATCATCAACCATGATTAGTTGCTAACACAACCATCCAAAAAACGTTGGAGGGAATAAGATCTGTTGATCGCCTCCATGTCAAGGCATCAACTCTCCCCATCTAAGTAATCATGGATCTCTAGGTGTTGGTGGATCCACTTCTAACCACTAATAACAAAACAATGGTACATGTTCCAGGATGAACATCACCTGAATAAATCTAAAACCAAATTGTTTCAGATTCCTTGACTTGCACTTAGTAAGTTGGCACTTCATGCACACCAACAAACCTTCACTCCAATTTAAAACCATGGGATTTAGGCACTCGGTTGCATAATGGAAATGAGACTTTGTTGCCTCATGCAACGTGTTTTCTACATCTACTCGGGCCATGGTGTGTAGGATGTTTCATAGTGGGAGGTTGGTAATGGTCTTTATGTCAGTTTTCCCACTGTGGGTCTTCTTGGCCCTCGGACAATGCCTCGCAATGAACATATTCGTGCTCTCTCCTCCATTACGTGATCTAGCTAACTACAATCGTTGTCCCTTTCCAGACAACCAAATGATGAAATAAATGTCAGCAACCTCTATTTCGAGCTATTGATCCCCTAACATGAACAATTGGTGATCTACATCCCACCAACTGATTAAGTGTTGCAATAACTTAGGTTGTGATATGATTCTGGGAATCATGAATAACTTGAGAAATCCACATGCACATAGGGCATCAATACAATCTTGATCCAACATAGCCTGATGGTCTTTGGCTTCATGACCCCTCTCTTTCCATTCAATCACCATTTTGAACTAGTTCTCCTACAAAGAATCAACAAACCAACATTTCGTGATCATCCATGGAGGGAAAATCCAAGATTAATTATTTTTATGGAAGATTTCACTTTAAAAATTTTACCTCAATGTTAGTGTGTCTATTTATGGGTTTTCTCACGCTGCTAGAATGAGGGCCTAATTAACCGCAGGGTGAACAACACGAGTCCAATGGGTGAAACCTACGCTGATCACCCACGATATGAATTTTTTTCAAGTCTTCCTTGTAGCCTACCCTCTGGATGAAAATGCATAAAATGACTACCAAAATGAAGGGGAGGGATAGATATCTTACCTACAATAAGTGGCTCGGTGAATGGTGTTCTAGATTGATCATGCTCCTTGCTTGAAAATTGAGGTAAAATGAGGTAAAAATGCTCTCACAATTGCAAATTAGTAAAATGGTAAAAATAACTTACTTTTTTCCCTATTTATAAGTTTTGAATAATATTTTTACCAAATTAGGGCATATTTCACTCATTTTTTAATATTTTTCCTTGAAATGGGTAATGTGTGTTTCCTTGTGCAACAACAGGTCATATGTTTTTGGTGACAATGATTTATCTTGACTGATTCAATGAGTTTTATTTTATCACTTTTTCAGACTTGTCAAAAAAATAAACGAAAAAGTGACCCCCTGGAGTCATCTTTAATCTCTTTTCTGACTCTCAAAAAATGAAAAGATTTTCGAGTACTTGTCGTTTCGAACTCGTAAAAGTAAATGAAATGACATCTACTCAGCATAATTTTAACCCTTTTCTGGACTAAGATAGACTATTGTACAAAAAAGGAATACCTTAGTTGAACATGGCCAAGAGGTTCCCTTGGATATTATTTTCTACCTTTTTATGTTCAAGAGACAATTTACGAAAAGGGACCCTCGGAGTTTTCTTTTTCGCTTCTTTTTCAAACTCTCTAAACATGAAAAAGATGTTGATTTTCACCTTCATCGGACTCATAAAACTTAAAACGACGCATGAATTTTCACCATGACGAGACTAAGTTTCTCCTTCCTAGGGCTCGTAAAAATTACTAGGATGGATTCATCCAAAGGATGAACTTATACTGTAAGCATATGCTATTCCCTTCAAGCTTGCAATAAAAAATATATTGGGTACTCGCCAGAAATGGTTGGGAAAAAGTGAAAGCAATCATCTCTTGTATTCCATAAAGGCAACATGTCACTTTTGAACATGACACTCATCTGTTACTCATGTCGGGTTTGGGACATCCTCATTTGGTCACTTGTCTTCCTGGGTTTGGGGAATCCATTTTTCCTCTCATCTAATTATACCATTTCATCATCATGACCTTTGATCCTATGTTGAGTTAAATGCTGCCAAAGTTTGGAGTCATGTCTCCAATATGTTCAAGAGAAATCTTATTTGCAATTCTTTACCTCCTATATATTGTTTGACTTTCTGTCACAGTCTTGGATCACACTTATCTACTCTACTACATCCTTTTGTTTTGTGTCGATGATGTAGGATTCATTATGGCCCTCCTTCAACAGATCACTTCTTCTCGACTTCATCTCATTATCCGAGAAGATGATCAAGAAACTCCCTTCAAGTACCTTAGATCTTGCATGCCTCAATGGCAATTTCTTCACATTCGACAACAGGTTTTGTTATCGGGAAACCTAGTGTCCATTCAAAGTTGCTAGTCCCACTAAGATGGGTAGCTATCTTAGAAACAAACAAACTATAGCTACTTGCATTTTCCTTTATGAGAAGTAGATGAGAGAGAAGCAGAGAGTACCAACCTCAGTCTTTCACTTGGCTCCTTGCTTGTTTCCTCTCCCCTTTGATAGATCTTTGCTGCTTCAAAGAACACCTATAGAGTCAAAGCAGCATAATACCATCAAAGCACAGAGATCTACAATCATAAACAATATATGACCAGATATATATTGACCACACAAATGCATATATGAACTCAGACATACAAGAATGTGGAGGACAACTCAAATAGCTTTATTGATAGAAAAAGTAGAAGAGAGGATTACAACCCATTAATCTGACCCAGCATAATCCTCCCAGCATAAAAGCCCTTCTTCACCTCATGAAAATCTTAGATCACCCAACACTATGATGTTCCACAAAGAAACCAACAGCACTTCCTTACAAGATACAAGATTCCAGCCTCTAGATCTCTGGGATGAGGGATCCATATATAGATGTTTGGAGGTGGGTGAGTCAGCTTCTATGATTTTGATTAGTGTCCTCTCTCTGATAGTTCTTAGTTCCACTTGGAGATTCATAATCTCTTACTCATCCCTGGGTGAATTCAAAGAGGCAAGTGTCAAATGGGCAGTTTCTAGAAGATTCTATGGGTTTCCACCTAGCCAACTGCTTCTGCCATTTGTCTTCTCTCGCTCATCACACCCCACAGAGGGGATTTTCAGTATGCATCGCACTTTTTGCATGTGGCAGGTGAGATGCATCACACCCTTAGCACTGAGTAGTCTGTATGGTCCAGTTTTGACCAGTTCTGAGCAGTTTTTCATGGATAACTTCTGGGAGATGATGTAATTAGCTAACCTTGTTCTTTTAGGGTATGAAACAACACTTTTAGGGACTTAGAAGCCCTTAGTTTATGGACATATGTGATTGGGGTTTCAGTGCCCAAATATGTCTATAACAGTTGCCCCTTAAAGCATGAGGTCGTAAATCTTTTTTATGTCTGGTGAAATGCTTTATCATGAGGATCCGAGGATTTTTGAACTGGAAGGCGACCTATAATAAGATACAATACAATACATTATCTTCATAATATTTTCATGATCTAGCTGAGGCGGGAATTCCCATGCTCAGCTTTATAAATTCATTCTCATGTACATAGGACAGAAAACTGTCTGTGTAGCAGACTGATGATTCTAGTAGAGCCATCATCCTTTGGCTTGGATGATTATCTGTGCAGCAATGATGTACATTTGATGTCTTTATTTTCCTGAATATATCGCAGCCTGAATGGATGAAACTAGATCAGGGGTCTTCAAAACTCATTCAATCTTCGCCCGAAGTACAAGTCGATCCATGTGAAAAGATGTTCTGAAGTCGAACATGGAAAGACATCACTTGATTACCAGCCAATGATGTAAGCTGTTAACAAGCACGAGAGGAGTCACCAATAATAATGATGACCCTCAAGGTACGAGAGTACAATTCACATGGTGTGAAAATGGGACTTGGCATTGAACACCACGCAAAATCTTTCGGTCAAAGGCCATTGATATAAACCTATCGCCGGAAGTGAGAAACTTGCCATTGAGGCATGCAAGCTTCAAAGTACTGAAAGGGGTTTTCCTAAGTCAACTTCTTAGATAATGAGTTGATGTTGACAAGAAATGACCCGTCATAGGAGGGCCTTAATGAATCCCACATCTATCACAAGAAACAAAGAAAATGATTTTGTTGGAGCTGAAAACGATCTGATGATACATGGTTCAAGGTGGCAGTCATGAAAAAATGAAGCGTGAAGGTATTGCAGCAGATGAGACACAAGCTGGGTTGGTGAATTCTCTGAGCGAATTCTCTTGAACATATAGGCGACGCTAAAATGGATTGGTAGCGTTAACCCCAAAAATGGATGGTACGATGGACCAATGGCAACATGACCGGTGAACGGAATAACCCAACCTGATTCAATCATGGTGATGGAGTGAAAGTGTCATGTTCAAGAGTGACTTGCTACCAATAAAGTTTCTTCAAGTTTTCTTCCCAATTTTTCCCCAGTCATTGCTGACTAGTCCCTTTTTATTTTTGTCAAGCTTGAGGAGGATAACATATGCTTGTTCTATAATTTTCCATTCGGACAAACCCGTCGCTATGTTTTAACGAGCCTAGCGACAGTGAATCTCGTTGTTGTCTGCATGGACAAGTTTGCGCTATTGTTTTAACGAGTTTAACGATAAAGATAACTCGGTCCTTTTCAATTTTAGAGAGTCTGAAAATAGATGGAAAGAAAACTCGAGTAATTCGTTTTCGTCATATAATCCCTTAAGTCCGAAAAAGTATAAAATAACACGAAAGGGATGAGTTTTCGATAGTTTTAACAAGCCGAACAAGACAAGCACTCGATCTATTTGTATAATGATCCCTCAGGTCCAAAAAGATTAAAATCTAGAGGAGGGATAGCACTTCCAATCACTTTAACGAGTTGGAGAGGCTAATTGCTCGACAATCTTTTCATATTTTATGAGTCAGATGAAAAGAGCTTAAAGGAGACTCGTTTTTTGAGGAACGAGTAATATTTTTGAGTAGTAGCTGGTTCCAGGTAAGGTTTGGAACTTTCCAATCACAGCAGTTCAAAGAAGATGGCTAACAGAATCACTCATCGTAGTTGTTCCTCAAAAGGGGTAAACAATCAAATGGAGGCATATGATTGGCTAAAACAGAGTGGAGGTGATGGTTATAACATGACCAAGGCTCAAAAGCTGATGATAATGCGACCACAATGGTTATTTACCAAAGGTGGGTTCATTTTTTAATGAACTTAAACTCTGGTGGAACATATTCTCATTGCTAGGTTTATTTTTTAACGAGCTTGAACTTCACGTAAAACTGCTCATGCCAGTCATATACTAAGGATGTCTCATCGATAGGTTCATTTTTTAGGGAGCTTGCCCCATTCGAAACTTTTCTCCATAGCCTTTCGCATGCAAGCTAGGAACGACCAACTACTTTCCTAGGGGCTAATTAACTACCAGGGTTAGGTAGGAAAACTCTTCCTTTACTTTGTCGGTGCCATTTGGCCCTTGCAAAGGTGAATGGTCGATTAGACCAATCACCTAACTTAAGCAGTTGAAGTCAATAAAAACTATGGGGGTTAGAGTTACGCTGGTCGCTTTTTCACTTGCGTACAAAAGTTTTGCATGTCGCCAGGTATAGCGAAGTAGAGTTTCTAGGTTACCATATGAAAGTTCTTGCATTTGCAAGATAGCTCCATCTTCATTTGCAAACAAAAAACTTCCTTGGCTCTGTCCATCGAAATAGACAAAGGTGAATGGTGGGATGCATCACTCACATAAATTTGACAAGGGAATCTTATTCTAGTCTAATCCTATTTTCCTAAATGGATCGGTGTGTCAGACTAGTCATATATCCTCCGCGGAATTCTACCCTATACCTGAAGTTTTCCTGCCGAAGCAGACCAGGGTGCATGCCCCCTGGGTTTCAGTCACATTCACCGAATCACTTGCATTTATTAGGTGGATTGACTGGAGATTGATGAGACATTCCTTGCACAAAAAGACTAGTTAGGGATGGCATTTGACTATTAGCTATGTGTGAGCCAGGGAATGAAAGCTAGTCTACGAGTTGGACCACTCTGCCTTCATGCAGAAAACACATCACTCGAAAGAGCGAGGAGACAATGGCTCCCATGCTATAAATATAGTCACGCCCAAGGAGTAGATTGTAATCCAAAGGTCCTTAGACTACCATTACGTTCAAGTAGACGGTTTTACTTCTCAAAGTTGTAGGCAAACTTGGAAGAATCCCTAATGGTCGACTGGTTCCTTTGTCGAAGCCTGTCAAATTTCGCATCTCAGGCAGAAGCGATGGTGAACCAAGTACTTTCCAAGCAGTTGAGGAAAGGATACTCACAGAAGCCCCATTCTCTATGATGGTACTGACCATGACCATTCTGTAAGCTTGTACAATGATTTGGAATGGTACATTAGATCGTAGACAGGGTCTGCCTAGTAGATTCTAGTCGAAGGAAACGACTAGGTTTCTTGGAGGTGGGACCGAATAAACGGCCGAGTACGAATCCAACGAGCTTCCTTCCTGCAGTAAAGGAATGGGTAGATTGCCCCCATGTTCATCGGATTTTGTGTTTATGAAACGAATTTGAACGGTGTCGTTCTCATTCTCTTCGGTGACTATATCATCTAAAGGTAGACCTTCTGAAGACAAGACTGGGTTGACTATTGTCTCGACCTGTTGAATTTGGTCTGGTGAGGACTCGGAGGGTTTATCTTCAATGATAGATGCTTCGACCAACGAAAAAGGTGTGTCAGTCAGATTTTCAACTAGCAATGGACTTGGGAAGAGTTTCTTGTATCCAGGAGGAAGCCGTAGCGGTGACGCAGGAAGGTTATTCAAGACTCTTTTAGCTTCATCTAAGGAGGGAAAATGATGGATAGCATGATCGCCTTCACACAGTCTACAAGGAAATTTATATTTTCCTTTCTGTCCATTAACTTCGTTTTCACTAGTTGACAGTGTACTCTCAGCATGATCGTCAGAGGTTGATGACAGCAGATTGTGAAAACGCGGAGACCAGTCCCTTAAGATCCATAGGATGCAAGGACAATCTCAATGATAGTGGTTTCATTTGCAAATGACACATGGAGATTTAGGTTTGGACGATGCAGTGTGCAGATTTTCGCTAGACAACGTACGACTGCCCCTTTTTTCCATTGGCTCCTTCTTCTTCTCCTTCCCTTTCTTCTTCTTCTCAGTTACTTGGTTTTTAGTTTTACTAGCTTCACCAAGAGAAGAGGAAGAAGGGGAGGGAGAAACAAACGAAGTAGAAGGTTGGGGGGTAACCCTAGTATCATCTAGTTGTTCATTTGATTGTTCACTAATCACGGTGCTTTGAACGACAGAGGTCGAGAAGAGCCATACTGGCGAGCCAATTGTCAGTCCTGGAAGGGACAACGTGGCCATATGAGGTGCACCAACATCCCCCCAGGAGGAGAAAGGACTAGGATTTCCCCCAAGGGGAAATCCTTGGTTGGTGGACTCTATTTTCTCAGCCTAAGATCAACGAGAGAACAGTGACATTATTCTGATTAAAATAAATTTTATGACGCTTTGACACAACTTGATTTTTCAATTTTTAAGAGTCGAGAAAAAGCTAAAGATGACTCTAGTCACCTTCGATTTT
>APFE031541613.1:60348-75115 GCA_000404065.3 Pinus taeda | reverse complement strand
ATATATATATATAGATTAACCAACTTCCTTAAGATTATCTAATTGACTTTTTGACTCTGGTCCCTAGGTCATAATTAGTCGTTGGTCAAGATAGTCTTTGGAAGCTCTGCTCAGACTATTTAACATGCGAAGTTGGATCTGTATCTTCAACTTGTCCTGACGATGAACCACACTACTTGGTTCGAAACGCGTCGACAAAGGTCTTTCTATATGTGATTTATGCCGAAGTTCTACTTATAACTATTATGGATCACAGAAGCCTCAATTCAATAATTGGTCGCCTATATCTTGTGTCCTTTCGTTTCATTGTTCTTTACTATTTGGTAGTTTTTTAATGATAATAACACTAAATATAATCAAGTGAAAGAAGAATCTAATCAAGTAAAATACATCACAAGCAGTTATCAAAATAAGAGAAATCACCTAATCTAGTTTCCCTATATTTCTCAACATGGTATCAGAGCTAAGGTGACAAGACAAGGAAAGGTGGCTTGAATAAGGACCATAAAAAATGATCAAAGAGGACATTGAACCATCAAGAAAGGACACACAAGGGTCGAACACAAGGAAATCATCAAAGGACTAACCCACTTATCATCTTGAAGGAAGGAATATCAAAGAAGACCTCAAAACCCTAGCTCATCCAAGGAATGGTTCCACACATAAAACATTCTTAGGAAACTTACAATCTCCATCACAAGGAAAAGAATACCTCAATGACCATGTATCCACTTAGAGAATGACTACACATTTAAGTATCTTGAAGTCTCTACATCCAAGGGAAGAAGGAAGAAGCATTACCATCATCATCAAGGAATCAAGGTGATCTCCCTCTTCTTGAGTCAAGGATGACTTTTCAAAGCATACTTGAAGGAATAAATATTCATCGAGAAGACATATTCTATCAACATCATCAAGAAGGCATCAAGTTGAATATATCACCATTAAAGGAGTATCTTCACTTAACAAGTAAGTATATTTAGATCTATGTCTGATTATATTAAAATGACTTCAATTTGCAAGGAAAGTAACAAAGTATTTGGGTCATCAAACTTCCTTGCATGGAAAAAGAGGACAAATTTGATCTTCACAGAGAATGAAGTTATTGGTCATGTCAATGGTAAGGTCTCCAAACCATCAAAATAAGAAGCTCAATCATTGTCGAAGTATATGAAAGGAGAAATAAGGACTCAAAGGATCCTTATAGACTTCGTCAAGTATCCCCTCATCGTAGGTTTTAACTTGTACGTAAATTACCTACATATGAATTCTAAAAATAGAAAATAAACAATGGCGAGAACATACATAGAGATTTTCTCCTGAATCCCAAAACCGGGACTACCAGATTGATTTTTCATTATATTCCTTTCAATGTTACAATACATATATATGCATGCTAAAGCATTCATAAACACCAATTCATTAACCCTAGATTAGAACATAATTGTAGTTCCCTTGACCGGATCTACACAATACCATGGGCAGAAAAACATCATACCCAAAACCATATGCAAAACCCATGCAGAAAACCATAGGTAGGTCCTCCCACCTAATACAGGGTCCCAAAAAAAATTCCCAGGGCAGCACCCGTATAGGGGGGCTACCGCCCCCTTGAAACCCCCTGACAAGGGGGGTTGTGCCCCCCTACTATGCCCGACACAACTAATAGGAGAGTCTATAGCCCCCCCCCGCACGTGTGACTAGTCGTGCAAAGAATATAACACACACCCATTCATTCCTTATGTAGCAAAGTTAGAGACATCAAAAGAAATATATGAGAAGCTAGTACAATTATTCTCCATAAGCACTATTGGAGAAGTCATATTTTGAGAACCAATTTGTACAAGCTGAAGATATCAAAAGAAAAAGGAATAGCCTCATAATTTATAAGGGTATCACAGATAAGAGACCAACTACAAGAGTTGGGGGAAATAATGTCTGATAAAAAAATGACCACAGTTGTGCTCAATGCACTATTGGAGGAATGGGGAAACTTTGTATCAAGCATATATGGAAATAAGGAAGCTACTCCATTTAGTGAACTCTGGTCATTATGTAAGATTGAAGAAACCAGGATAAAAGGAAAAGGTGGTGTAGGATCAAGCAAACAAGTTCAAGCATTTGTTGCCATGTCTAGGAGAAAAGGAAATTTTGGGAATTTTGGTTCTCAAAAAAAGAATATTGATATGTCAAAAATATAATGCTAGAGTTGTTAGGAATATGGGAATTTCAAGAGAGATTGTATGAAACTCAAGAAGGACAACAGGAAAATAAAGGAAAGGATTGAAGCCCATATCACCGAAGAAATAAAAGAACCTAATGAGAAGAAACCCAAGAAGGAAGGGATAGCTCTTCACTATTTAGGTCTCTTGAGTACATAGCAAAGAGAAGTAGGAGGTGAAAATAACTCTACCATGGTTGTTAATATGAGAATCATTGTAAGTATGACAGGATGCATCTTAGTGGAAGATGGAATCATATTAGAAGCATATGATTGAAGCAAAGAAAGAGCTCGTGACATCATTATATAAGCTTGAAAGGATAGTTGAAGCAAAAGTATACATGGTTGTAGTAGTCATGATGATAGTTTCGTACCAAAGTAGAAATATGTTGGAAGAAAGTCATCTATAGAAGGTTCACCTCTACTTGGAAGAAGAAAATGTCTCACTGGCGGTCTACATTGCACCTTGTGTGGGATCCTTTGTTTAAAAGGATGATGGTATGATGACATAGAAGTGCAGTATGGTTGAAGTACTTTAAAGCAAGGAAAAGAAGTTGTCGAAGGAAGTACAGATGACCAAACTAAGAAAAGAGGTACATATGCATATATTAAGTCATGTCATCATATAGTTGCAGATATCATGGTTGAATGCTTTATCTCACGAGCATGATCAAAAAAGAAGTATATCTTCCTTTAGAAAGATATATGAAGGCATATGCCCTAGTTCACATATTGATAAGACGAAGTCAACATAAGTTCTCATATGGAATGTGAGGTGGCTGACAAGATGAAGGAACTATGCATAGAAGTTCCTGGGGTACAATATGTGAGGAAATGAAGAAGGATTCATGGAAAAGTTGCAGCTATGGTCACATAAAATAAGGAATCAACCTCTAATGACTAGAAGGGTATGATATGGCATATCCATGAGGAAGGTATAAAGAGCTTGATAAAGGTATAGAAAGAAGAAGACCCTTGACATTGGAATTCTTGGAGATGTGTTTGCAAATGTGCAGGATGTTGATATTGTAAGCAACCAGATGTCATGATGAAAGGCAATCATAAAAGGTAACTTTAATTTGATGTTCATTTTGATTTTTGAACAAAATTTGGTTGGGTTGTAACATGGCTACCGAAAGAGAGTTACAGATGTCACCTACAACTAGTACTCATGGGAATGGATGGAATATCTCGATAGAAACATGACTTGGAAGAGGTAGTTATGTGAAGAAAATCCAGATGTGGACTAGAAGAAAACTTTTTGATGCAAAGAAGGATGACATGACTCATAGTCCAACACTATGGTTCGTTGGAAGGAAAATTATGGATGGTTGATGCCCCATAAAGAAGAAGAAATGGAATTTGAGGGCTCTAAGATGAAAAATTTGAATTTCATGACATCGAAAGGAGGATCCCTACTAGAAACTAATAGTACCATGATATCCACCAAAGAGTTGTTCTTAGAAACAAATCCCATGTTGAGAGGGAACTTGGGTATATTCCTTTTATAGGAATGAGTTGGTCCTCCCTGGTTAAGAGGGAGTGACAATATGGTTCTCTACTTCATGTTTCATGCACTAGACCATGACTAACAACCATAAGTCTTAGTGAAGGCCATGAGGAGAGATAGACACATCATTCTTGTTTTCATGTTGTGAAGAAATAACAGAGGATTGAGTAAGCATCTAATATTGATTTTGATACTCTTTGAGGATGAGGTAGGGCATCCACGATAAGAGCAATCGAAGAGGAAATTCCTTAAGGATGTGTTATTCCAAGATAGGAATTATCCTAAAAGTACATACTCTATGAACACACGGGTGGGGTATGTGCCTTTAGAGGCAATGATGATGGTGTCTGTCAGTCATTGGTCTTGCCAACATTGTGCTCTGATCTGGTGGAGAGATCGAGTTGTTAGTCAAGGCCTTGCTATGTGACAACGTTGGTTGATATCATAAACATGCTCTAGCATAGGCTAAGGAAGTAGCTTATGAGATGGCTTACCAATCTGACTCTTCTTATGAGAATTATTTAGTTTGAGAATGTCCAAGTACCTTGTATGGATTATGACTACCTCCCTAGTTTACAGGGAGTGTTGAAATATGTAACTAGGTTTGATCTTCATAATGATATATGTAATCATGTTGTTATATATTTGATGTAAAAGGAAAAATAAATTTATTATCTTCATTCTTGAGGCATGGGTTTCAAGCTCAAGGGAAATTTATTTTTGGGTCAAGCAACCATTGAGTTCTTATAAGGCTTGTCGTTGATTCTAAATGTCATAAGAGTCATTGTCATGTATGTAAGACCCTTTTGGGAATGTTACACATTGTAAAGAAAAATTATTTGGGTCAAAATTAGAGTCAAAGCCCCTTCAAGACCTTGTCATGGTGCCTCAAGCAAGTCAGCCTCAAGCAAGAAATTTGTACCCTTGGAAATCCTATATATAAGAAGGAACTTGACCTCATTTGGACTCACTCAACAAGCAAGTTTGATCTCCTCAAGAAAGAAGTTGGAAAAGGAAAAATCAAGGATAAGAAAAGCAAAACAAGTTTGAAGTTTTGGATCTCTCTCTCTCTCTCTCTATGGTGTTAGGGTTTCTAAAGTTGTTGGGGAAGTCGAAGTGTTGGAGAGTTGTTGGGGAAGTTGAAGTGCTAGAAAGTTATTAGGAAAGTCGAGTTGTTGGAAAGTTGTTAGGGTTGAAGTTGCAAAAGATATTATTGGGTCGAAGTTGCAGAAGGAACTGTTGGGTCGAAGGTGTAGAAGGAATTGTTGGGTCAAAGTTACAGAAGAAATTGTTGGGTCAAAGTTGCAGAAGAAACTGTTGGGATCAAAGTTGCAAAAGAAACTATCGTGGTTGAAATTTATGGAAAGAAATCTCATCAAGGAGAAAGTTTGACTTGGTCTTGGAGGGGTCTTTATTAAGGGTCTTAGGTCTTGGAATTCATCATTTGAAGATTCTATAGGAAGAGAAGAATTCTTGTGGGTTTTCCTGTCAAAATGAGATGTTTTGGCCCTGGTTGATTGCATGTATCTTTTGTAATCTTGTTTCATTGTTCTTTATTGTTTGGTAGTTTCTTGATGATAAGAACACTAAATATAATCAAGTGAAAGAAGAATCTAATCAAGTAAAATACATCACACATAGTTATCAAAGTAAGAGAAATCACCTAATCTAGCTGCCCTAGATTTCTCAACAATCCAATGCCTTGCAGGGAAACAATTGTAGAATTGAGGCTTCTGTGATCAGTCATATTTATAAAAAGAGCTTCAGCGTAAATCACATGAAAAAGACCTTTGTCGATGCGTTTCGAACTAGCCGTTGGAATCTTTGCTCACACTATTTAACTTGCTAGGCTGGATCTATTTCTTCAACTTGTCCTGACGATGAACCACACTGGTTGGTTCGAAACGCGTCGACAAAGGTCTTTTTCATGTGATTTACGCTGAAGCTCTTTTTATAAATCCCATGCCTATTCCATCTGCTAATGTCAATAGATATATCATTACTTTTGTTGATGACTACACTAAGATGTGTTGGGTTTATTTATTGAAAGAGATATCTCAAACATTTGAAACATTAAAAAAAATCAGCTTTGCATTGAAAATGAAGCTCAAGCTCATATTGGTGCTCTTTTACTGATAATGGAGGGTAATGCATTTTAAATGAGTTCGAATGCAATATTCACTAACATGGGATCTAACACCAAACCACTTTGCATACAATCCTCGACATAATGGTGTAGCAAAAAGAATGAACATGACACTCTTGCACATGGTACTCTCAATGTTATTTTTCAAGAATGTGAAGTTGATGTTTTGGGTTGATGCATCTTTGTTTGCAATACATGTGAAAAACACGTGTCCATCTCATCTTTTGTAAAGAATACTCCTTATGAAATGTGGTATAGTTGCATTCCTTTTATGAGGTATCTCAAGGTCTTTGGTTCTGCCTACTATGTCTTAATTCCTAAGGAGCAATGAAATAAACTTGGTGCAAGGAGTCAAAAGTACATCTTCTTCGGGTACTCAAATGCCAACAAGCAATATCATCTTAATAATGAGGTAAAGAAGAAGTTCATTCTTTCTAGAGATGTGTTTTTTCTTGAATCTACCAAGAATGAGAAAAAATGTTGAGTTATAGCTTGATCATCTTGATAGATTCACCCGTGTAAAGACACACCATGAGTTTGATGATGGGATTCCACATCTTGAAGGAAGAATCCCTACCTTGGATCAATCTATGGAATCTCCTTTTAAACCATCTTCCCCTCACAAAGAAGTTCCAACCACTTCATCAAAACAAAAATTTCAAATGGATTGTGACTTAGAGGATTGAAATGATGAACCTGGATGGAAATGCAACACCATCTCAATTAATGGAGCAACTTGGACCATCTCATGAATGTCCAAAGTGGCTCATCGAAACACTTTAAAGTGTTAATTGTAATGAAGTTGGAAAGGTAGGAACAAGAAGTTCTACAAGGAAAGATGGAGGGGATGTAGATAATTTAGATTCAAGTGATGTAGATGATATGGATGTTTCACATGATTGTGAATTTAATTATTCTGCTAAATTTGAACCGAATTCCTTTGAAGAATTTGCTTCTTGAGATGGATGAAAAGAATCAATGGAGAAGGAGTATGATGCTCTCATCAAGAATGGGGCATAGAAGTCATAGGATGCTCCATTTGAAACCAAACCAATTGGTTGCAAGTAGGTCTTCATGGACATGTACAAATCAAATGGCTCACTTGACAAGCACAATGCAAGGCTCATGGAAAAATGATTTACATAAAAATAATAGATTGATTATGAGGTTACTCTTTCCCCCATAGCAAATTGGGCTACCATTCATACTCTATTTTCCTTGGGAATATAATGGATGTAGAGTTCATCTAATGGATGTGAATATTAGTTTCTTGAATGGAGACCTAAAAGGAAATGTCTTCATGTATAAACCATAAGGTTTTGTTGTGAAGGGGCAAGAAGATAAAGTATGTAAACTTGTCAAATCCTTATATTGCCTTAAACAAGCACCACAAGCATAATATGAAACTCTAACTGGGCATCTTCTGAAATTGAATTTCAAGCATTTTAATCTTGATGATGCAACTGAGTTTGACAAGAAAGTTGGAAAATTGATTGATTATCTTGAAGTGTATGTAGATGATTTATTGATAACATGGAACAATGAAATAGATGTTGCATCCATAAAGAAAGAATTGAAGAAAGACTCTAAGCGGATAGATTTGGGACATCTTCACTACCACGTAGGCATCAAAGCGACTCAAAATCTAATGTGCATATTCGTCTCCTAAAAGAAGCACATTGGAGAATTCTTGAGCAAGTTTGGAATTGATGAGTGTAACCCCTTCTCTTTCCAACAAAATTGAATCTGAAGCTCACAACAAAATAAGGGAATACATTTGAGGATGCAATTTACTACAGATAATATCTGGGATGTCTTGTAAGCCTTACCACTACTAGACTAGATATTTAATTCATTGTTGGGATTATTTCCAAGCTTATGCAAAAACCTTGTGAAAGACATTAGTTTGCTACAAAAAGATCTCTCAAATACTTAAAGGGAACTCAAGACTTTGGACTCAAATACTCTTAGGTAGATAACTTCAACCTAATTACATATTCTAATTCAAACTTTGATGGGGATAAACACGATGGAGCGTCAAGTTCATGGTATCTCATGGGTCTTGTATCAAAAAAAGTATCCTCAAGATCATTTGAACAAATAGTTGTAACAGATTCCATGACAAAGCTAGAATATGTGGCAACTATAAAGGTAACAAGGGAGATTGTGTGGCCTAAAAACATACTTGAAGACTTGCTAGGGAAATAGATGAATTCTACTCCTTTTTTAGTTGATAATACTTATGCAATCAAGTTGGCCAAGGATCCCAGATTCCATGATCAAACCAAGCACATCAACTGATCAGGTGCTCAAAATTAGGCTCAAAACTCAAAACGTCATAATCTCTATAAGCTTAGCTTCATATCGAAGAGCTTTTCATCCTGATTCCAACGGTGTGAATGATACTCAAATCTGAGCTCGTATGAAGAAGTTGTAGCAATTCAAAGTTCAATTTGACTTGGATGGATGGCAGGAAAAGATGATGTGGTAGGGCTCTTTAGCGAATGGGGAAGCCCTAAGTGTCAGGCCACCATTGGCCCTCGCATTTCACAAATCGCATGTCACAGGTGGGTTGACATTATAAAATCGACCCCGAAATAAGCCAGGGTGCGATGCGATAATCGCAATCGCACATTGCAACAGGGCAAGCAGAAAGGCATTAAAGAATTGGCCTCTACAGTTGCGATGTGGCGATCAGCGCCCGAGCAAGGAAAGGTTGTGATGCGATAATCACAATTGCACACTGCAGAAAGCAAATTCCCGCATACATAAGACCATCGGTACTTCGTCGATTGTGAAAGGATCCTGGATGCGATAAGTTTATGAGTTTTGGTTAATAGTTCTGTCAGGTATGCCATATTGCAATCATATATTGCCCTGTCGCGTTCACAAACCATAAGCCCACTGGTTCTCTCCGATTGCAATTTACGATGCCTGAAATATTATGAATTGGCACACAGCGAAATTTTCACTCAATGAGCGCTTTTTGGAGCTAATTTGTAGGATCATGCCGGATTTGGAGAAATTTGTGGAGTGAATAGAGGGAAAACTATGATAGGTCACAAATTCTTTAGTTTTCCACCAAATTGGATGTAAAAAGAGGCTAGATGACCATTTTTGGACATTTTGGACTCATGGGAGCAGGTTTCAGAAGCATTTGAGCATTGTAAACACATAATTTTACACTTTTAGAGCATAATAGGTAGGACCAAGCCATTGGAAGCTAGACCAAGGAGACGTAGCCCAGAAGGGGTGAACTCCTTTATCATGTTCCTGTTGTAATTTGTTTTTTATGATGTTCTGTACATGTTTATGTTGTTGTTAAGTCTCTTATTTATGTTAAATTTCTCGTAAAATTAACATAAAAACTCATCATTTCACTTGCAAAAATTCATGAATCCTTAAGCACAATGAAAGCATTTTGTTTCTAATCTAAAGAGGATCTTAGCATAGCAATCTAATATTCTAAATCAGATCATCAACACAAAGTACCATTTGATATGACATTATGTATAGGTCAACACTATTAATTTGAGACATTGTTCCTTAAATGAGAAAATTGCAAACATATTCACCAACACACTTGAAGAGAAAGTCTGGAAAGTTCAAAATGATGCTTGGACTCACAAATACCCCTTCAAATTAACATGGGGAATTCTAGATACGTAATCCATGGATCGAGGTACACTGTAAATATCTTGTACGTAGTAGGCTTGGATAAATATGAAGAGTCACAAGTGAATGTAAAGTGTCATCACCAGTCTCAAAAGGTGAAACCAATAGTTATCTCCCCAATGTATATATGTATGGCTCACAATAATGAAATGCATAATTATGGACAACAGTTTGATTGATATTTTGGGCAGTGTTGAATGAGATTCTTGGGTAGCAGTTTGACTTATATTTTGGGCAGTTTGGAGCAAGTTTGACTAAGCTATTTGTGTGGTCAGATTGACCAAGTTTGACTGAAAAAAATAGATTGTAACTTTTGTTGAATTGAACTAAAATTTATCCTAGAAAAGATCATTGGATTTTCTACCAAGGTTGGGTTTCCTATGTGAAAAAATTGTGGTGTCTATTGTGATATTGTGATCTCGACTATTCTACTGTTTGATTGCATTTATAGTTGATTTTTATGAGGTGTAATTTCTTAATGGTAATATGGAAAGTGAAAAATATTATTCGAAGTATCAAAATGCAGGATTTTATGATTCATGATTAATATTGAGTATTTTCTGGACTTAAAAACTTTTATGTGATTTAGTCCGAAAAATACTCGATATTATTAAAAGTAATTATCAGTAGCAGAAAATTGTGCTTGCCCTCTTAGCATTAGAACATCAACATGGTATCATAGCTTTGGTGAAGAAAAGAACATGAATATCACTCTTGAAGATACCTTCTTCTCAATCTAATTTTGTGATCAGATCTTTGACGATGGGTTCATCTACTAAGGCAAAGAATAAATTGGAAGGTGTTATAAATTTTACGGCATGGAAGACAAGGATTGTTCTCATTCTTGGAGAGAATGATGTTATCGATTATGTGAAGGGAAAAGTTACTGAACCATGGGATAGTGAAGGAAAATCTAGGTACAAAAGTTAAGAGGATTCTTGTTGAATCTGTTAGAGATCACTTGATTCCATATGTTTTAGGGATGGCTACTTCAAAAAAGATGTATGATGGCATAATAATATTGTATACCATAAGGACCATTAGTCATAAAATGAGCTTGAGGAACCAACTTTGTGAAGTGAATATGACTAGAGATGATATGGTGTCTTCCTACTTCATGAGGATCTCTCAATTGTGAGATAATCTTCAGGCTATTGGAGAAAGCATTGAAGATATAGAACTTGTGACTATAACTCTTAATGGTCTACCTAATTCATGGGATTCATTTGCATCTAGCATTTGCGGTAGAATAGAAATTCCTAAGTTTGATCAGCTATGGACCTTGTGTACTCAAGAAGGATCTAGAATAATATCAAAAGGGAAGATTCAAAGACCTCAATATGAAAAATCTGAAGCATTTGCAGCTCATGTAAAGAATGGTAAAGGAAGAAGAAATTTTCGAAGATTTCAGGAAAAAAAAAGGTAGAAGACTTGTTCCTAATCATGATCAAAAGAAGAAAGATAGACTTGTTCCTAATAATGATCAAAAGAAGAAATATTTGTTTAATAATGTTTTTGTTATCTCGACTTTCATCACTATAAAGATCAATGCACTGAAATGACGGAGAATAAGAAGAGGAAATGCAAGCAACATTCTTTAACAACAACCTTTGATGATGAACATCCAAATAAAAAGAAATTCAAGAATGAAAGTGAATCATATTTTGTTTCTTACTCTTTTAGGTGTTATTGCAGGTGAATAATGACATATTATTAGTAGATAGTGGTTCCTCTAGTGACTGTAACAATCACATAGAGTTGGTAGAGAATAAGTCAACACTAAAAGTGGAACTTGGTGACAATGGCAAGTATGAAGTCAAAGGTGTTGGGTCAACATATTTCCACCTGGAGTCAGGAGGAAATGTTTATTTAAATGATGTGTTGTATTTTCTAGGTTTGAAAAAGAGCCTAGCCTCTACTTCATATTTGGAAAACAAAGGGCATATAGCTGCATTTGTTGATGGACATGTTCTTGTATGGATAAAGGGATGAAGCATAAACTATACAAAAGTGATTGGTGTTCAAGAGGGAGGTTTGTACAAAATCCTTGGATGATCAACTCAAGCATTGGTACATAATGACACCAACCTACGTGAGCCATGGCACTGTAGATTTGCTCACATTCACTATAAGGCTTTATCAGTATTAAGGAACATGGTTATGGGTCTTCTAGAACTCTAAGTACAAATGAAGGAGTTTGTAAAGGTTGTGTGCTTGGAAATAATTCCAAGGGATACTTTCTAAGAATGGCAACATATACAAAGGAATATTGTATCTAATTCATTTAGATGTTTCAGGCCATGACATTAGCTTGTTTGGGTGGTTTCTTGTATAATGTGACATTTATTGATGATTTATGTTGAAAATTATGGATCTACTTCATGAAGACAAAAGATGAGGTCTTTAGCAAGTTTGAAGAACTCAAGGCTCGGATAGAGAACTTGGCAGGGAAGAAGATTATGATTATAAGGTCAGATAATGGAGGAGAATACACTTCCAAGGAACTCATTTTTTTTGCAAAGAATTTGGGATTAAGAGGTAGTTGATAGTCCCTTACAACCCTTAACAGGTGAAAGGAAGAATTAGACTATTATGGGAGCTTCTAAGGTTATGATTCATGATCAAGATTTTCCCATGTCCTTATGGGGAGAAGCATCCAAAACAACAGTTTATGTTCAAAACAGAAGTCCTCACCAGATTTTGGAATTCAAGACTCCTGAAGAAGTTTTCATAGATGAGACACTAGAGGTTGAGCATTTGAAGACCTTTGGTTGTCCAGTTTATATTCATGTACCCAAGGAGAAGAGGATGAAGTTGGAGCCTTATGGAAAGAAAGGAACATTTGTTGTATGCAATGAGTCATCAAAGGCTTACATAATTTATATTCTAGGACAACGAAAGATTGAAGTCAACAAAGACGTTACCTTTGATGAGGATGCAACATTCAGGAAGTCTAAGCATGTTGATGATAATAAATAACATGAAGCTACCGAGGATGTAGGTTTAGGGCCTTCTAAACCTGCAGTACATCTTTCAAATCAGTAGGAAGAGCCAGAAGGGCCAAATGATCTAGTGAACCCACCTAAGGTTGTTATTATAGAACCCAAGAAGAGACCAACATGGCTTCGAAGTACGTTGCAGGAAATAAAGGGTCATGCAACTCCTCATGGCACTTTTATATAATGCAAACCTCACAAGACCTACTCAGGATATGCAAAAATGATGAGTTGCATCATTGATTATGAGCAATCCAACTATGAGGATGTGACAAGTCCGCAAGTTTGGAAAGATGACATGATGGAAGAATATTAGCCCATCAGGAAGAATGATGTGTGGGATATTATGTCGTGACCTGAAGGGAAGTTAGTGGTGACTTCCAAGTGGATCCATAAGATTAAGTATGCGGTAGATGACAACATAGAGAAGTACAAAGCAAGATTTGTGGCAAGAGGGTTCTCCTAGAAAGTGTTGAAAATAGCAACAAGAAATGCTAAAAATAGCATTGTTGTAAATAGCATTTCAGGATATACTCCAACTCTGTTGGAAATAAAAAAAAATAGAAATGCTAAAAATAGCATTGCTATAAATAACATTTCGGGATAGATTCCAATTTTAATTAGTCCCTGAATTAGAATTGAGAATTAAAATTCGACTTTAGTCTCACTAGTTGTTTGAAAAATAATTAATTAATTCATCTTGAGGTAATTAGTTGAAGAAAATCAAACATGAAGTCTATGTGAAGGCATGCAATAGTTATCCCTTTGATTGGGGAAGTTATCCCTTAATTAAGGAGATCATGATGAGTTGTACTTTGAGTTGTAATTAGTTAGCTCAATTAACTGAGTTAAGTCCAGTTAAAATAGTTCCAAACAGTTGGAGGAACTAATTGTGAGTTCAGTCAGTTAATGCATGCATGCATGCAACTAGTGTTCTCCAGATAACTGAATATTCTCTCATAATAACTCATGCATGTCAGTTCAGAGAAAGACCCATTTGAGATTAAAGGAAGGGACAATGTACTATCATTTGGATGAATTTTCCTATAAAGGAAACTCATACATTCAGAAGGAATTATCTCCTTTGGGACTGCGCAGTTATTTATGAGTTTGGTGAGTTGTGTGAGAGGTGAATTCACACAGGGAGCAGCAATGGACCCCAGGAGAAACTGCGCAAGAATTGGAGGGCAGAGGAGAAGGTTTGTGAGAAGCCTTTGACTATCTATGAGTAGCAGCGGGATTGTACTGAGAGCTGGATAGCTTGTGAGTTAAAGATTTGTGTAATCTGGACATATTTTCACTTGTATGATTATACAAAGATCGGGGTTTTTAGCTGAGGCTTTCCCCAGAGTATTCTTTTGTGTTCATGTGTGATTGATTTCTCATTCTCAGTTATATGTATTCTATTTGATCTTGCTCAAATTCGATTAAGCTTCCGCAAGTTTGTTGTAGAAGTAGATATTTTATTTTGCTTTAGTATATTGCATAATCTATTGATCTACTGTGGGAATTTCTACATGGTATCAGGGCTAGCTGATCTATAGAGAAATTTCTACATGGTATCAGAGCTAGTTGATCTATAGAGAAATTTCTACATGGTATCAGAGCTAGCTGATATATAGAGAAATTTCTACACGGTATCAGAGCGAGGTTTTGTAGAAAAAGTTCTACATGGTATCAGAGCAAAGGTGATCAAAGTGAAGAACAGTATACAAAGAAGTTCGAAGTTCGAAGTTTCAAGTTCCTGATTATAGAATTTGAATTCTTATCACATCTCAAATTTCACCAATGGCGTTCAACGGTTTAAGACTCGAGTATGCCCTTGATGGCAGCGTGAATTATATAGCCTGGAAGGATCGCATGGAAGCAGTATTAGAGGACAACGGTTTGAAGGAATTCATTGATCAAGAAGTCCCCAAGCCAGTAGCAGCTATTGCTATAGAATTGACAGAATGGAAGAAATGTGTGGCTAGAGCGAGAGCGAGAAGAATCCTTTTGGAGGGAGTTCGAGACCACATTGTCTCGAGCCTCCATGGGAAGGAGACATCGTTTTCAATGTGGAAAACATTGAAAGATCTATATCATAACAGCAGCGATCATAGGAAGTTGGTGCTGAAAGACAAGCTTCGGAAAATCAAGTGTGAAAAGGGCGACACGATCTCTACATATCTGAACAAGCTCACCACCTGCAGGGATGAGCTTGGAAGTGTAGGGATCAT